>SJYV01008487.1:0-18568 GCA_006410875.1 Neotragus pygmaeus | reverse complement strand
GCTTTCAGTACGTTCACAGCGTTGTACAGCCATCACCTCTATCACATTCTAGAATGTTGTTCTCATCCTGTTAAGATGTGGGCCCTGGGCTTCACGGGCTTCCCTGGGGGCTCAGACGGTGAAGCGTCTGCCTGCAGTGCAGGAGACCCAGGTTCAATCCCTGGGTCAGGAAGATCCCCTGAAGAAGGAAACAGCAACCCCCTCCAGTACTCTTGCCTGGAGAATTCCATGGACTGAGGAGCCTGGTAGGCTATAGTCCATGGGGTCGCAAAGTCAGACACGACTGAGTAACTTCACTTTCTTTCTGGGCTTCGTATCACAGGAGCATGATGGACCAGCCTCTGGTGGTGACTAACGTACCTCAGTTCGCAGCACTCCCTGGACCCCTCTCCAGTGAAAGGGGGAAGCCAGGGACAGATGTCCAGGGACAGATGTCCAGTGAAAGGGGAGGGTCTGAGGCTCACCCCTTGTCTAGGGAGCATGTGCAAGCAGGAAAATGTCCTGGTCTTATCACGGCTGCGGGCACTGTGCTGCCCTAGATTGGATCCAGAGTCAGGAAGGACTTATCAATGGAGAAACTGATGAAATCCAAACAAAGTCTGGGCTTGACTCAGTAATAAGTAGGCGACAATGGTTTCTTTGCTGTGATGAACCTGCCCGATGATGACAGATGCTAACAGCGGGGAAGCGGGCAAGGGGCCTGTGGGACTGTGTGTGCCGTCTCTGCAGCGTCTCTGCAGCCCTGAAATTAGTCTGAAATTTAAAATTCATCTTAAAAAGGAAAATCATAGTGTTAACTCTTCTAACACGTCTTTACCCAACTGAGGTACCCAGACACAGAAAGGAAAAACCAGCCTCCCTCCCTGGGTCCAGCCCCTAAAGGAAAGACGGCCATAGTCACGTGGGGCTAGTGTGGGCGANAAAATTCATCTTAAAAAGGAAAATCATAGTGTTAACTCTTCTAACACGTCTTTACCCAACTGAGGTACCCAGACACAGAAAGGAAAAACCAGCCTCCCTCCCTGGGTCCAGCCCCTAAAGGAAAGACGGCCATAGTCACGTGGGGCTAGTGTGGGCGACTCCCTGTTAATCCAGGCACTCTTATCTAGGTGACCAGACCAGCTGCACCTGTCCAGCCCACATAGAGCTTCGGCCTCCACTGCTGACTCTGTCCGTGCCAACGGCTCTTGCCGTTCCTCCCCCAGCAGCGTTCGAAAAGCATTCTGAGGAGAAAGAACGCTGCTCAGTATCTGTGTCTTGTTTCCCCTTCACAGTGAGGAACACTAAAATGTTTTGGGTTTGTTTGTTTAACCTGGCTTATCTTTGTGTCCTCTGGTCTTGCGGTTGGTTATTTCTGGCTCCAGGGAAGGCAGGTGATGACTTCAGCCCCTCCACCACCGCCCCCCACTCCCCAGCATCACAGAACCACAATCTGGGATTTTTAACAATGGTCCAATTTCCATTCAAATACCCTTCATGAGGGAGGGCCTTGCCCAGGCTTGCCTTGGCAAATAAATTTTTTAACGTTCTGTGTGGTATTAAGTATTTTTGAATGCAAGCGAAAAGTTTATTAGGAAGTTGTAAAATGTGTGAAGCACAGATTTGGTGAAGCACAGATTTAGAGACAGTGCTGTATTTGTATTCTACTGCCCCTAAAAATAACCTGCCAAGCGCTCTTTATGTGTCTTTAANAAAAAAAAAAAAAAAACAGAGAGAGAGAGCTTTCTGAGAAAAGCTCTAACCTAAGGCAATTTGGTTAGAGCTGCTCACAGAACAAAGACTGAGTGAATACTAGAGGAGAGCTAGCCAGCTGCGGACCGGCCCCTCCCCCTGCCAGAGGGGCAGGCAGGCGGCAGCCAGAGCTGGAAGGCGAGGGACGAACTCGGCCCCAGAGATGGCATCCTCTACCAAACTGCGAGCAGGTCCCCAGTTGCTGACCAAGTCTTCCTGGGATCCTGGATGGTTGACATGCGCCGGGAAGGTCACAGGCAGAGATCAGCTCCCCAGAGGAGACACATGGGACACCTGAGATGGCGCTCTCGCTGTGCACCCAGGAATCCGAGTGGCTGGGACCAGGGAGGTGATAAGACGCACCACACACCTGGGAGAGTACACTCGCCAGGCACCTGGTCGCCTGAGAGATCCTTGGACCTGGGAAAGGCACAAAACGCAGACCCAACCGAGTCTGTGCCTTTGTGGAGTACCCGAGAACCTGAACCTGAGCAGTTTAGACCTGGGAAGTACACACAACTCAGGGCCTGCTTTAGAGAGTTCCCCTGCACAGCAACCTGGAGCCTGAGCAGTGTAGACTGGGAAAGCACACATGTTGTGAGTGGGGGCAAACCCAGTGTGGCCCAGACACTGCAAGCACTCCCCACACATGCCAGCGACATTTGTTTGCAATGCTCCTCCCCCACCGCCCCCGCCCCGCACAGCTGAACAAGCGAGCCTAAATAAGCGACCACCTTCACCCCCTTGTGTCAGGGTGGAAATTAGACACTGAAGAGACTTGCAAACAGAGAAAGCCAAAATAAACAAAGAAGAGGGAACTGCTCTGCAAGTGACAGGGGCAACAGATAAAAACCCTGCAGTTAGCACTGACTACATTGGAAGGGGCTTATAGACCTTGAGAAGTATAAGCTGGAACAAGGAACTATCTGAAACTGAACTGACCCCACACTGTCCTCAACAGCTCCAGNTTCCCTCCTTGTAGTTTACGTAACCTGTTCAAAGCAGAAGTGGAAGAATTTGTAGAGAGGGGAATCCCGTCTCGGCCGGTGAATGGCGTGCTGTCTGCGTCTGTGCAGAGCCCTTTCTCGGGCTCCTGTGTCATCCCTCCCCTCGCCTGCATTTTAACGAAATGGACTTGGCCTCTGAGACTGACCCGCACTAGATTAAAGAGTGACAATTCGGAGGCAGGAGAGTGTCCTTTCTGAGGAGAACGAAAGGTGGGTGATATTAAGGTCTTTTTTCTCTTTTCAGGGCCAGGTAATAGTTACTGTATTACAGAATCCACTCCCTTCCCTCCCGAAACATTGTCTGTGTGCTTTCAAATGAAAAAATATATTGGAAAATGACGTAGCACAAAATTGAGTTGAATCCTTTATCAATAAAGCTTTCCAACTCCTCATAGTCGCGTGGCAGGGCGTCGGGACCTTGTTCTCTTGGGAAACGCTGGTAAAGAGGATGAGGAATGGGTAATGTGGAATCATGACAGGGCAGGGGAGTTACCGCACTGGGCTCACTTCATTGTGTTCGTCTCAGGCCGTGTTGGAGGTCGGAGGGCAGCCCTCTCTATTCCACAGCCAGACCACCCACTGAAGGCAAGGCTGGGGCCGTATGTTCCCTGCAGATTCTGAAGGCCGGGTCCAATTGACGGGATGTTGTTTAACATTTCAAACTCAACATGCCAAGGAAGAGATGAGGTGGCAGCATTTCCCGACTCTGCTTTTTAGTATCAGCTTTTTCCTAGAATTCTATTTTCTTCCTGTCCACCCACTTAAAGTTTAGGTGTCCTGATTGATGTTGCTTATAGCGTTTCCCAGAAAGACACTGCTGGGGATCGCAATGGTGAGTGTCCCCTTCTGCCCGTCATCTGCCCGCTGACACCCACCCAGCAGCCCGACCAGGGCAGACTCAGTGAGCGGCCCTGATCCAGAAAAGTCGACCTGGAACAGAAGTCAAAGTGACTGAGAAAGTGCGAGGTCAGGGAGGATCCGTGGTCACCAGCGAGAAGGCATTTCTCGGGCAGAAATGTGTCCTAACTGTACAGGTAAATGGCAGAGCTGTGCCCCGGCGCTAAGCTGGGGGCACTGGCCACCAGCATGACTGTCTTGGCATCGCTTGGGGAGCTCTCTCTCTGCAATGCCCTGGGGTTGAGCCCCAGCGCTCCCTTTCCTAGGCGCTCATCATGTGATCGCAGTTGCTGTGGATCGTCTGTTTTCTTGCCCACAAGTAGCAGCGGTGGCCACTGCAGAAAGAGGCCCAAGGTGGGAAGCCCGCCCAGGTCTTTCCCCGCAAAGTGACAAAGCTGGAGGTGGGAGTGGGCATTGACTCACAGAGCCATGCCAAGCTCACACTCGCCTTTTTATTTCTGGAAACTCATACCTGTCAAATTCTCCTCGGTCTGATCCTGGCTCCCCAGGTTAAAGACGAGCACGCAAGGTACCATGGCAAATCCGGCCCCCGGAAGCTAGTGTGACCTGCCTTTTGTCTGCTACAGGGCCTGTCAGTGAGCCCTTTGCCTCGTCCTCATTAGCCCCCTTCCCCAGTGGTGGGGCGCGGTGGAGGGCCAGGGACAGCTGGCCGTGGGTCCACGGCAGCCCACAGGCCCCCATCATTTACCGTGGTGCCCCGGAGGCGCTGTGCGCTCAGTCCTGGGGCGAAGGAGCTTTTTATAGCCGGCAAGTCTCCAACAGAGCAGATTCAGAGAATGGAACTTGGAAATAGGGGGACCGTCTGAAAGGGCAGAATCACAAAGAGCTGGGAAAGGTTTCAAGCGTGTTCGGATTTTTCTGACATTTAAACTCTGCAGGGGCGCTCACTGTTTTGATCTTTAACCTCTCTTCAAAACAGTGGGCTTTTTCATCCAGTAACTTGGGAAGAGCTGGAGCAACTGCAGCTACTTCCTGAGTTAAATCCTAGCAAAGAGGCCAGAGAGAGAGGGCGGGCTCGCAGCCCCGGGTAGGCCGGCAGGGGCAGAGAGGCGGTGTCAGAGGGTCCGGCACCTGCGTCCCAGCTCTTTCACTTGGGCAGAGCACAAAAGTCACAGCCCCAGGTGTCCGGGACCACCCCGCTCCGTATTCTAGGGACAGCAGAGGGAAGAGGAACCTTCTCAGTCCCGCGCTGAGCTTGGCTGTGGACAGGCGGGCTGGCCGCCACTGCTCCTCCTTGCCTGGGTCCACTCACTCATTCGTTCACTCCCTCATTCAGGCTTCGATCCCAACACTGGCCTCTGTGGGGGAGGCTTCATCAGGGGGAAGCTTTATCAAGTGGCTGCCCAGAGCTTGTCAACAGAGGAGATTATGTCCCAGAAAAGTCAGTTCTCTGAAATTTCTGAGACATTGAGCCCCTCGCATAAATCGAAGGCCTATCCAGATTGTTGTTTGTTGGCTAAATCACGTCCAGCTGTTTCGCCACCCCATGGACTGTAGCCCTCCAGGCTCCTCCATCCATGGAATTTCCCAGGCAAGAATACTGGAGTAGGTTGCCATTTCTTCCTCCAGCCTCCCCAAATAGTCTGTGACAAACCTAACTTGTCACCAGTTCCAAGCCCAAGAAGGAGGGCTGTCCCAACACGGGGTGTTCCCCAGAGGACAGGCCTCGCCTGTTGCTTAGGGCCATGCATGTCTGTACCTGCTGTAACAGCGAACGTCCCCATAGGGACTCAGTAAATACTCATTTCTTTTCAGTTTCATACCTTAGAATATCTAAACACCTTCCTACCAGCTCATTTCCATTTTCTTTCAGAAGGCCCTCTTCAGACAGCACAGCGAAGGCCCGAGAAGGGCTGTGGACCTCCTGCCGGGTCTCTGTGCTTGCTCTTGTCGGGTGTCCTGCTCAGGTGAGGCAATCAGCAGAGGCCCTGCACCGAGAGGGGACACCCCCCAATCCAAAGAGGGGTCTCACGTTGTCTGAGGGCCTCTGTTTTATCCCCTTGACTCTTAAACGCTGTCTAACCTTTTCCGAAAGGAGAGCACGTGCAGTGGAGCCGATATGCTGGCATCGGCGTCCTGTTTCCATGCCTTCTGTCCTGCCTCCCACGTGTGTCTTCGTAGCCCCAATTGGAAAAACCAAAGGAGCACCTTTGGCTAGCACAGGGCTGAGGGGCAGCTTCATGAAGGAAAATAGATTGCTGCTGGTGGTCTCCATGAGCAGTGGAGGGGGGACGCTGCAGAAGCCAAGCCTTGGGCTGTCGACAAGCCTCAGGACAGGAGAGGTGACGGACAATTCCAGGGTTATCCCGGAGGGCAGCCCTTTCCTGAGCAGATTGCTGGACTGCACTGACCTCGCTGGGTCAGCAGAAGGAAGTGGGGGAGGGGATGTCATTAAGTGTCAGCCCAGGGCCCTGGGAGCTGAGACCCGGCGGGGACGGGAGGAGGGGCATTCTGCTCACCCTGAGCCTTGATCACCACATTGTCTCTTAAATATTCACAAGCTTCTAAAGCAGGATAGGGTTGATCACTTATTTTCCCAGCTTACTACCTCTGCAGTTCTCCCTGCACCTCTGTGGAGGGTGGTCGTGACCAAGAGCCTCCCGTGGACCCAGGCTTGCAGTTACTGTGAAGCAGGAAAGCCCGCCCGCTGGCTGGAAGTGGTTTGCGGTCTCTGCCATCAGAGGAGTCGCAGAGGACTTACTCTCGCCTCCTAGCTTCCTTCTTCCTGAGGGCTTGCCCGAGACGCATGTGCCCTGGGTGAGAGCCGAGCAGCTGCTTCTGGGAAGCCCGGCCTCCTGCCCTTGCCCAGGCCCCTTCCCACACCCCCAGTGCCTTCCCGGCAGCGTGCCTGTCCGCCCCCCACCGCACCGCCTCGAGGCTCAGCCTCACCGGTCACGCTTCCCACCGTGACCAGTCCAGAGAGAGGCAGTCTGGCCAGGCTGGCCACTACTCCCCGTGTGGCCTCCCTTGCCTCAGCCCCCTCATCGGTGAAACAAAGGGCATAAGGGTACCTGCCTCACGGAATCGGCACCCCAGATTACAGGACCCCCTCACCCCTAACCCCAGCAGCGCCCTCTAGGCAGCCCCGACACGCTGATGTAGAATCCCAGTCCCGGGACCTGAAACGGTGCCCTGGTGTCCTGAGACGGCTGGTGGCCCCTCTGGCCATCCACTGAGATGGGGGGTTCCCCACCCAGCAGGGCTCCCGGGAGGCTCCCAGCGCCACGGCGGCCGAGCCGCCTCTCAGACTCTGCAGCGTCTGCTCTTCTCCTGCAGTTGCCTCAGTTTCGAGGGGCAAGGAGGTGGTATTGTCTGTATTTCTTGGGAGCCCAGATGTCTTTGGATGTGTCTCTCTACCCGCCAGGCTGTTCCCGCAGAAAATAGCATCCCACCAAGTGGGTGCAGAGCAATTCAGGTGTCCTCGGGCTTGGACTCTGCAGCCAGCAGCAGAACCTGGCGTTTTACCATCTGGAAAGCTCTGAGCTTTTTTCGTTCATAAGTGAAGAGTCTTAATTCCTTAACCCTGGGAAATGCGAAGGACCTTTTGTGAGCGCCTGCTCTTGGCCCCACACAAGGCCTTGGTGGTGGTTGCTTAGTTGCTGTCTTGTCTGACTCTGTTCAGCCACGTGGGCTTTACAGGCTCCTCTGTCCATGGAGTTTCCCAGGGGAGAATGCTGGAGTGGGATGCCACTGCCTTCTGCAGGGGGTCTTCCCAACCCAGGGATCAAACCCACCCTTTCCTGCATTGCAGGCAGATTGTTGACCCCTGAGCCACCCAAGGAAGCTGCACAAAGCTGGTCAAGACTCTGGAGAGTTCCCTCAGGCCGCCATAGGGTTTCTGTATTCACCCAGGTGTTCCTCCCCAAGATACCCCATGACCTCAGCTTTTTCCACCCCTGAACACCCCCCTTTTACTCTGCTCCCCTAACCCCATTGGCCAAAAATAAATCCATAGCGTCTTGCCCACTCCATCTCTCCTTCTCTTGGAGTCCTACCAGGCATGTGGATCCAGTGCAGAGCATCGCCTGGGGCGAGGCAGGGACTTCTGGTCACAGTCGGGCAGCACAGAACCGGAATGACCACAGGGTGCTGCCGGGGGTGCAGGAGAGCCCGGAGGGGAGGGGAGTCCCCTGGCCTAAGTATCCTGGGGAGAGAAGTTAGCCAGGGCCCGGGCATTCCAGGCTCAAGCCTGGAGAGAGAGTCAGGGAAGCCGGTCTGGGAGGAGGGGTTACTAAGGCAGCGGTGTCACTGGGGTGTGATGTGGGGCTGAGCGGAGACAGGACCGGGACTCTGGTCATCGAGAACCACATACGTGTGCTCCCGTGTTGGGAAGCTCCTGCAGGTGGCTGCCAAGCGTCCTGAGGGAGACACGTCTGCCTCCGGAGGGTCTGCAGCCAGTCTGTGCTCAAGAGTCCCAGGCATTGAGGGGCTTTGCTTTGGGGCATCAGTGGAATCTTGGCTGGGACTTCCAAGAAGGTCAGGTTGGAAACCCCTCACACCAGACAGAAACTTCTTTATGGAGGCCCCAGTCTACGTGCCTCAGGCCACGTTCTATACTTTACAATCAAGACCTCATCCTTCTCAGACAGAACTTGACCTCAAAGCCACGAGTAGGGGTTTTGCACAGGATGGAGCAGTGTCTGCCTTTGCTCCCCAGTTCCCGCCCAGCCAGCCCCGTCCCTGTTGGCCCGGAGCAGCGTTGCCAGTGAACAGTTAGTTATAAGCCCTCATGCAGATGGCTCCTTCATCAGTGCTGAAGGGGGTATTGATCTTGTCTAAGTAAATCTCTAGTCCCCTTGGAGCTTGATGCCTCCTCCTCAGGCCTCTGGGCGTGTGAACCCATAGCACACAAATCCGGGGTACGGATTAGAGACTTGAGCTGAGTGATGAAAATGAAAGCCTGTGCTTCCAGCCTCCCAGCCTTCATCCCAGCGTTGGAAGCCAGTCTCTGCACTGCTCAGCATCGCCCCCAGCCCCCAGCACTTTCAGGACTGGCTTCATAGCTCTCAGTTTTGAAACAGTGATGGTTCCTCTTTTTATGGAATGAGTACTTCTGGGACTGTTTTCAATATCTTCATAAAACCGGTGCTCATCCTTGGGGCAGCATTGCTGTCTCTTTAAACATTTAACACACTAGGTTCATGTCTTTGACTCCCAGACCCACAGAGAATTTTTGCATTCCACGAGATTCCCAGTGTCTTTCTTATTAAGGGCAGGTCTGTCTCTGCCCGGCGCAGAGACCCAGACTCTTATCCTGCAAGTGTATCCCGCAGATGAAAGTTCCTTTTTATTGCTCTGAGTTGCAGAAGCAGCGTGTGTACAACTAAGGAACAAATGTGTGGCTTTGCTGCCTGTTGGTCTGTGCTCCAGTCTCTCTGAAACCCACGGAGATGGGAGGAGGGTCCAAGAACAGCGCTGTGCTGCTGGTCTCCCTTGTTCTGAGCTCTTGGTAACCGGCCCGGAATTTGAGGACCCCATGCGGGTGACATCCCATCAGGACAGCAGGTGGAGGCAGGCAGCAGCGCGGTGCCCCTGCCGCCTGCTGGCACCAGCTTGTCTTTTCTAAAAGAACAAAGGGCTTCCTGTCTCTCTGGTTGGCCTGAGGGCGGGGCACGACAAAAGCGTGCCCTGAGGGCGCGCAGTCAGGCCCTGCAGCAGCGCCCCCTGAAAGCGAGACCGCAGGGCACCCAGCGATCCCAGCCTCCTTTACTGAAGGCCAGTCGGGGGAGTGATGTGGCCAAGGTCACCCAGATAATTAGAGAGGAGCCCAGGCTGGAGCCCCGGGCTCCCCACAGCTCCAGGTCATCTCCCCCCACCCCCTCGCTGCCGTTTGTTCGCGGTCATGCCGGCATCCAGACGCTCCCCTTCACAGCGGGTGCAAGCCGGCGTTGCTGGAGGAGAGCCAGAGCTGGGTCTCTACCAGACTGTCTTTTAAATAAGCAACTTCTGAACACTTGGGCACTTAACTTCTAGTTATTAATCTTGCGGGACGGACTTTTAAGAGGCAGAGGCCGCGGCTCCCTTGGCTCAGCAGGGGCGGCCTTGGGCGTCGGGGCTGCGTGTGGGCAGATGCTGTGCTCTGGGTGCCACTGGTCCGCTGCCTGAGGAAGGGCTCTGCAGCGCTGCGGGCCGCTGCCCAGGGCTGGGGAGTGGTGCCCGGCAGCCCGCCCCCAGAGTCTGAACGCCTTACCTCTGCTGTAGCTCCAGCTGTCCCTCTGGCCTGGAAGCCCGCACAGAGTCAGGATGATCCTGCAACCTTAGTGGAGTCAGGAATCCCTGAGGATAATTCCTGGGCCACCATGAAATACAGCACCTTCTTTTTAAAGGAGGAAACTGCTGGGGGACAGTACTCCGTTAGGAGGGGCCTGGAGCCCTCCCTGCGTCTCACTGACCCTGTCTGTGTAACACCACTCTGTTCTTTCTTCTCCCTACGGACATCTCCCCTTTGGGCTTCCCTGGTGGCTCAGCTGCTAAAGAATCCACCTGCGATGCAGGAGACCTGGGTTCAGTCCCTGGGTTGGGAAGATCCCCTGGAGAAGGGAAAGGCTACCCACTCTCGTTTTCTGGCCTGGAGAATTCTATGGACTATCTTTCATAGGGTCACAAAGAGTCAGACATGACTGAGCGACTTTCACTTCCCCTTTCAGTGTCTGGCCACCATCAAACCCAGGCCCTGAGGGGCTGGCCTTCAGCAGGAAGTAGTCTAGCAGGACTTGAACCCGCTCTCCGCCCCTCCCCACCCCCCAGCTGGAGGAGGGCACAAGTGGGGGCAGAGTGGGCTCTGAGTGCCAAAGCCATCCCTGCAGCAGCACCTCCCCCGCCTAAGCCTGTGCTGTGTTTTCCTTGACACACACGGTGCACGCCTGACTAGACACCGCCGGCTTCATCTGCCCTGTTTCCCCCTTCATTCTGCAAGGCCGGGAGACTCATTCCCTCTTGAGCTCTGGAGGGTCCTGGGTGGGCCTTGTTCCCGGTGGGTGCTGGCTCTGGGTGGGTGGTTGAGCAGGACGGGCAGAAGCTTCCGGTGGGGGAGGTGGAGGGCAGCCGTGCCAGTGGGGAGCTGAGGTGGCATGAACAGGCTGGGACTGAGTCCCACCTCCATCTGAGAGTCCTGGGCTCCATTCCCAGTGGGGAGGAGATGGCCTCCGCGGCCTCCGGCCTGTGTCCCCCTCCAGAAGCACGTCGCCTCCCTGCGGCTTGGCTGCCGTACTTGGAGTGAAAACCATCTCCCGTTCGTAGCCTCCTCCCAGGGTTGTGGGGAAGGGGAGGGTGACTCCCACTTGGGTGGGTGCTGGCTGTCGGTCAGGCCCTTTTCACGCACTGTCCCTGTATTGACACATTTAATCCTTGTCCACAGCCGCCTGGCTCGTAAGTGACAGGCACCATCCAAGTGGGTGCCGTCTGGCCCCGCAGCCCGGACTTCTCACGGGCGCGTGTGTACAACAGCCCTAGCTCAGAGCCGGTGCCCAGTAGCTGTCACCACAGTACCCTGCCCTGGCTGCAGGTGGTGCCACGTAGGGTTCAGCTGAAACAGCTCGTGACCTCACCGGGACCCTGTCGATGTCAGCTCTTTGCGCACAGTATGGCTGGGGAGCTTTGGGAGGCTTGTTGTGACTGGCGTCTCCTCCAGCGTGTTGACTGGCAGCTGTTCCAAGGTCTCTGGAAAGACTCTCTCGCCTTCTGAGCTGAGTTCCCTGTCGGTTTGGGTGCAGGGAGACCTCTCCTGCCTCTCTGAGCCTGGGAAAGGAGGGTGGTTTGTAAGCTTGATGGGTGGAGGAGAAAACTGGGAGTCCATTTCACAGAGCAGAGTGGGTGTGTTGGCAACAATAGAGACATCACCCTCCTCTAAGTGAGTAATCACCTGCAGTCCAGCCCGAGCCGGAGCCGGGGCTCGGGGTGGGGTGCACACCCCAGACTGAGCCGGAGCATCTGCGGTTTCTCTTGGCCTTGAGGATAGAGGGGATGTCTCTTGGCGGAGTTCCCGGCATCTGCACACTCTTGCTTGCGCCCCTCTGTCTTTCTGTGGCATCCTCTTCGCACCCGTATGGTCACCCCTGCCCCGCTGCCCCTTCCTCTTTCCCGCTTCCCCGATCTCCTTGGCTTATTGTTGCTTTCTTGTCTTCTCCTCCCTCCCTCTCCTTGGGTTCGCCGTCCGCTTTGATCTCTTCTGCGCTGTCTTCAAACCCGCACTCACTGGTGGGATGAATGGCCTCTCTCCCGCGGGAGCATTAGTGCCCTTCTGTGGCCTCCGCTGCCGGCTGGGGTGGCTTTCATCTCCCAGCGGAATCTCATTAGCTCGACATCACAATGGGACCGAGCCTCGTCGGGCTGGCCCAGAGTCAGTTTAAATTAGTTAATAGCCATCTTCGTTGTTGTTGCCCTGGGCTTGTTTTTTTCCCCCACATCTTGGGTGCTGAGCAAAAAAAAAAAAAAAAAATCTGTTGTTAAAAAGTGTAAAACAAAACAAGTACAGAAGGTGGGATGTTTTGACAAAAAGGAAGATCATTACAGGTGAATTTCGCCAGTGTCTGATGACCACGTCGTACCCGCCGCGTTGGAGTTCAGCCCCGGGAATGTGAAAACCAGGGGAGGAAATTTGGGAGGTGGCAGGGATGGAAAACGTGGTGAGCCAGTTAGCTTTGTTCCCCTCTTCTAAAATATTTCTGTAATTGGAGATGGGGAGTTGAAGAAATTCAACAATCATGTCAGCGCTAGAAAAAGCTGCCACCATTTGGCAATGAAGAGAACATACTGGGCCTTTCGAAAAAGAGGCTGGATTTAGCCAGGTTGCCGACCTAGTAATGGGAAAACTGAATCGGTGCCCTGCCTGGGAGCCAGGTGCCAAAACGGAGCTTTGGTGTATGACCCCTGCCGTTTCTGGAAAAGGACGTTTTCTGGTTAGCGTGCTTTGCTCTGCTCTGGAGAAGCCTGTTAGCGGCAGCCACGTTTCCAGACCTGACCTGCAGCTGGCAGCGGGGCTCTGGCTTGCTGCGCCCTTTGCTGGGCTGGGGCGTGGAGGCAGATGACGCTGGGGCTCAGGACGGGAGCCTCTGTCCACAGATGCAGAGCTGGCCAAGGCGTCTCAGGGGGGCGGCGGTGCAGGCTCGGCTCTCCTGGGGTCCGGGCCCACCCCTTGACCCTTCCCGGCTGAGTGGCCTGTAAGTTTCCATTTCTTCATCTATAACGTGGACCTGGGGGACTTTGCCTGGTGGTTCAGTGGCTTTGGCTCTGCATTTCCAGTGATGGGGGGCCCAGGTTTCATCCCCGGTCAGGGAACTAGATCCCATATGCTGCAACTAAGACCCAGCCCAGCCGAAGTAGAGAATCTGCCTGCAAAGCAGGAGACCCAGGTGCTGTCCCTGGGTCAGGAAGATCCCCTGGGGAAAGGCATGGCCACCCACTCCAGTGTTCCTGCCTGGAGAATCCCACAGACAGGGGAGCCTGGGGGGCTACAGTCCATGGGGTCACAGAGCTGGACACAACTGAGTAACTGAAGCACACGCTCAGTGAGCCTGGAGACCACCCGCCTCGGTGCGCGTGAGGAAGAATGAGCGGTGCATGCCTCACACGCTCTCATCAGTGTGGCTGTCCTCGGTTCACGGAATCAGCCCACAGCCCTGAAAGAGCGCCTTTCAGAAATAAGGAAAACCCTGCCAGCCCACCACCATTACCCCGGCTCCCTCTTTCCACTGCAACATCATGAAATATGGGTAGTGTGCTTGGTTTTCGAGTCATGAAAAAGACAAGTGATCCTTCGAGTTTGTGGTCCTTTGTTTCCCTCATGCCCCAGAAGGAAATGCCTTTTTCCTCTGCTGCCCAGAATACTCTGCCTCCTGGCTCCTCAGCTGCAGCAGGGGCAGGCCTGGGGGACTGCTGGAAATGCCCAGTCTTGGCCCCACCCCACACCTGCCTATGATAATTGGCCAGGAGAGTTGGACTGTAAAGAAAGCTGAGCACCGAAGAATTGATGCTTTTGAACTGTGGTGTTGGAGAAGACTCTTGAGAGCCCCTTGGACTGCAAGGAGATCCAACCAGTCCATCCTAAAGAAAATCTGTCCTGAATATTCATTGGAAGGACTGATGCTGAAGCTGAAACTCCAGTACTTTGGCCACCTGATGCCAAGAGCTGACTCACTGGAAAAGACCCTGATACTGGGAAAGAGTGAAGGTGGGAGGAGAAGGGGATGAGATGGTTGGATGGCATCACCAACTCACTGGACATGAGTTTGAGTAAGCTGCGGGATTTGGTGATGGACAGGGAGGCCTGGTGTGCTGCAGTCAGACTGAGCGACTGAACTGAACTGAACAGCAAGATCCCCAGTGGGTCTGTATGCCAATTAGCATTTGCCTGCTCCTGTATTTCGGGATCCCAAAGAACAGCTGGAAAGGCCGGCTTGATTTCAGGGCCCCCACCCCAGAGATTCGATTCTAGGTCTGCACTGGAGCCCAAAAGCTCACGTTTCCAACACATTCCTGGGTGATGCCTCAGCGGGCGTCCAGCACCAGCCTGCTTCTCTGCTCCGAGTGCTTGTGTACACTCTTGTCAGCAAACCGGAGAACTGGCCTGGGTGTCTTAGACGGGAGGCAACGTAGAGAGGCTTCCTGAGAGGCATGTAAAATAAATGGTAGGGACAGGGGAAAGAATTCTCCAGAAACTTTGTTTCTTTTGTGATGGCGAATGTGATTGTAAGGCCTGTCTTATGAGCCTATAAACAGCACTTGGGTGGGACTTTGTTTTCAGCAGCCACCTGGATGGGTAAGAACCAAGCTCTAAGCTCAGGCCTCCTCGGGGCCCAGTTGGCTTCACTGCGTTTTGTAGCCGTTCATTTCACCCTGCCAATCACCACCCGCCATTTTGCCAAGTTATCATTCTACTGTATGTGTTTTTTTTTTTTAAGCTTTGCTCATTTTAGAAAGCTGTCTGTCAAAAATGCTTAAAATAAAAACAGTCTTTGCACTTGAAGCAATAAGTACCATTTATCTTGAAAGTCACTTGGGTAAGAATTTCTCGGCGTGATTGGATATATGAACTGTGGCTGTGTTTGCAGGAAAGCCGGCACAGGTGTTTCTGGTTCGTGGCTTTTGGTGAGTGGCCATGTTATAGTTTATTTCTCTTATTCAGCAAATACGCGCTGAGCACCTACCAGATGCCAGGTGCCAGTCTAGGCCCCAGGGACACAGCATGGGCCGGCTGGGCAAGAGCCTCGCCTGCATGGAGCTGGTCATCTCACGGAGTCCACTGGCCACCAGGCAGGCCCTGAGGGTCCAGTGGGAAAGAGGGCCAGTCCCAGGGCCAGGCAGAGCGGAAGAGAGGGGGCAGGCGGCCCACGGCGCAGCTGGAGGACGTGGACTTCACACGCATGCCCATCTCACCTGCGGGAAACCACGGCTGCTAGAGCTTAGGAGCTGCCTCCTTGCTCTTCAGGGTGTGGCCTCTCTGGCCTTGAGTGTAGACACACAGGCGGACTAACTTTTGGATCATTCATAACGCCTCTCGCTAAACCCAGACCAGACCAGCCCTGCTGGTTTCCAGCCAATCAGTTTGCTTAACTGCTGCTGAGGTCTGTCAGCGCACTGTGGTGTCCTGGTGGGAACAGTGCCGACTGAAGAAATACAACCTGGTCCGGCAGGAAACATTCCATTACTCAGCAGGAGGACAGATGAGTGGACACAGGCAGACCACGCTCACTCGTGTTCACAAAGTTGGTTGTTTTGTTTGCCATTTTTGTTTCCTTTTGTCTTTTGACCATATAATTTGTAATGGCAAGATTCCCTAATGAAGACAATCAAGTAAACCATGAGTTTGAACACAGCTATCAAATTAGGAACAATCTCTTCATCTGCTGATGGGTGGCAGGCATTAGCAATCTAGGATGTCATCACATTTCAGAACTACAGGGGATCTTCGGCCAGCGCTTTGCTTTTTAGGAGGGATGCTGAGACCCAGAGAGATTCGATGGATCAAGGTCAGCAGACAGAGCTGGGGCGGAAACCCAGCACTGGTCCCATCTGGTCCCCAGAGGCCCCGCGTGGACTCAGAGCTGTGATGCCCTTGGCCCTGCTGGCTGAGTTGTGAGAACAGCGGGTGTGGCCCACTGGACCACAGCTTTCAGGGGGCCGGCCAGACCGAGGACCACACTGGGTGCAGCACGGCTCTTCAGAACGTAGCATCTCTGAGGCCCTGGGGAAGGATCCTCAGAAATGGACAGTGAGACGGAATGGGAATTGAAGGAAGCAGAGAGACAGACCAGTTACACTGGCAGGAAAATCATTCCCAGGTAAAGACTGAAGTTGAACGTGGGCAGTTGGAGACGAGCCTCTGCGTCCAGGCAGTGTTTCATGCAGTGGCTGCTGCTGCTGCTGCTGAGTCACTTCCGTCATATCCAACTCTGTGCGACCCCATAGACGGCAGCCCACCAGGCTCCCCCGTGCCTGGGCTTCTCCAGGCAAGAACACTGGAGTGGGTTGCCATTTCCTTCTTCAATGTATGAAAGTGAAAAGTGAAAGTGAAGTCGCTCAGTCATGTCTGACCCTTAGCGACCCCATGGACTGCAGCCTTCCAGCCTCCTCCGTCCATGGGAGTTCCCAGGCAAGAGTGCTGGAGTGGGGTGCCATTGCCTTCACCATTCATGCAGTGGAAGGGCTGGTAAAGCCCCTGGCACCCACCACCGTTTCACCTCCCCACCAGCCTCTGGCCACACCTCTCTCAGGTGCTGCAGCCTACCTGGAGTTGCTGGAAGGTTCCACACTTCACTTGGCCCCAGGCATGAATATTTATGTCCTTTCTGCTCTCAACACTCCTCGTCTCCCCTTCCCTGCCCTGAACCTTGCTAACTAGCTTTCCACCCTCAGGCTTTATTAGGTATCGTTTCCTCCATGCGCCGTCAGATAAAAGGAGCACCTTCTTGTTTTTCTCTGCTGGTTCCGAGTGGCTGACCTAGTCCTTATCCTTGGTTCCCAGGTGACCGACCACGCCACCACCGCCCTGCTCCACTACCAGCTGCCCCAGATGCCTGACGTCGTGGTCCGCTCCTTCATGGTAAGTGGCTCTAGAGGTCACGCCTCGTGAAGCCTTGGCCCCTCGAGTGAAAACAGGCAGCTCAGAAGGTAGCTCACAGGGGCCTCGCCAGGGAGACGGCCCAGTGTGGAAGTGATACTTCCTTTCAGCTGCACAGGGTTCTAAGATAAACCACATCCCGCTCCGTTAACTGGTTTTCCTATCATTGCCAAACACGTGGTTTCAGAAGTGACCTTCCGACACAGCTTCCAGGGCTGATTTGGTCAGTAGGTGTTTATGGAGCTCCTGGCCTGTGCCCGGCCCCAAGCTTGGTGCTACGGTGGCATCGTTCTTCCAAGACACCCACTCCTTAGACTCTCAGGTCAGAGCCCAGGATGGCGGGGGGACCAGAAACACCCATGCCCTGTGTGTGCCAGCCCCCGCCAGCCCCCGCCAGCCCCTGCCAGCTCCTGCCAGCCCCCGCCAGCTCTAGTTAATGTTGAGGATTTCTCAAGCCGTTGTTTAACCGTTGGTGACTTGACATGGAACCGGAACACTTACATCGTGGAGCTCTGTCCTCCACGTCGGGACTCCCCTCTGCCCCCCATCCCTCCCCGCCCCAAGGCGGTTCATCGGGGTATCACGTGCCTGCCGTCGGCCTCAGCCTGGCCCACAGCTGGCCCACATCCTGACAGAGGCAGCCAGCTGTTCAGTGCCACGGCATCATGCCCTCGCGTCGGTGGCTCCTCTCTCACTGGAGCTGACGCTCCCTGCCTCACTCCTGCCTGGAGGCTGCCCCTTAGAGTAAGGACCTATTAGCAAGTCCCCATCCGTGCTGACAGCCGCGTGGAGTTGCTCTCCTGTGATCCACCTCGACACGTTCGCCACCACAGTTAAGCTTCTAGGAGCCTGTAGTTCATGTCTTAGAAAATACAACCCGGCCCATTGATTGGCTCCCACGCTGGGAAGGCTGAACACGCAAACCTGGGCTTTGTGGAGCCATCACACAGCGGCTCTCTCGTGTGGAGAACACTTTCAGTCAGCAGTCTCGCTTCTTGGGTGGATGGAAAGACTTGCTTTTTGACCTAACGTGTTAAAATGCTGGTTTCCCTTTAGAAAGGATAAATAGTTTAACTGAATGACCACTGACCTCCTCACATTTGTTGCCAGAACCTCAGGCCCCGAGCCTTTGGAGGGGGCAGGATGGGTGGGCCACGGTCAGCCATCAGGAGGGCCGCTGTGATGAAGACAGCAGGATTGTGTCCGTCAGCTTGGCTGAGGTCTCCCAAGAGCCATCTCCTCTGACCGACAGAAATGATCACGGTGGCGCGTGTACCCCTTGCTGGCCCGGCGCCGCGACTTCGGGCTGACGCGGCTGTGCGTCTCCTTGAGTCGGGGAATTGAGTTACGAGTCTCATCCTTATGTATGACACCCGAAGGAACTCTGCCCCTGAACTTGCGAGTGTGCACTTGCTGCTTACCGCGTTACGTGGTGGCACCGGATTGTCCCCGCCCTCCCCCCAGGTGTGTCGGGCCACGCTGTGACAGTGAGTGGTGACCTGTGAAATCAGATTAGAAAGAAGGCATTCGACCTTAGCGGGGAATTCTCCGCTCGCCCTCTATCTGCATGTCTCCCGGACCACCTCTGGATGGGGAACACAGGCTCAATGCCGGTGTTCAGAAGACCCGGGATTCGGATGGAAGGTGGTTAGGCGTGGCCCCTGAGCCAGCAGGCTGGGCCGAGGTTTACATCCACCCCTTCTGGGAACCCTGCCTGCCTCCCAGAGCAGGGACTTGTATTTTAAATCTCCTCTAGTCAGAAGGGGCCCAGGGTGCCGGAACGGAGACTCAGCAGCATGTGACCTTGTGGATGCTCCAAGGAGCTTTCTGTAAAATCTTGGGGCGCCTCCCGGGG
>SJYV01008484.1:0-39344 GCA_006410875.1 Neotragus pygmaeus | reverse complement strand
AGTGTGAGGCTAAAGGCCATTGAAGGTTATGGTCAGAGGAACCAGAAGTCTTTCCCTTCCTGAGACCTTGAGGTCATCTTGCTGGTGAAACGGGTGGCCTCCTGTGGTAGCGTTCCCCACTGCCAGAAAGGGTCTCTCAGGCATTCAGGGGCAGAATGGGTGGATAGATGAGACCTTTGCAATTCTGAGATGTGCTATCCTGGTGCTTGGGACCTGCTCTGGGGCTGGGAGGGACCTGCTTTGACAGCTGGGAGTGGGGCAGAGGGCATGGTCGGAAACAGCAGGTCATGGTTCTTTCTCAACACGTAGGCAGGAGGTATGTGAGAGGCAGCAACTCTTCCCAGGAGAAGTGAGGAACAGCAGCTTACATTTATTGAATGCCTGCCAGGAACCCAGCTGCTGAGCTCTGTGTTTTCCATATATTTTTTCCTTAAAGAAGACTCTGTTTAAAAAAGCTCTTTCCTTCTCCCAGTTCTGGTTCCCAGAGGCAAACACTGATAGGAATTTTGTATTTATCATTCCACACTTTTTTTTTTTCCTCTTTGCATTTACAAACAATACATTGTTTGTGGGCTTCCCAGGTGGTGCTAGAGGTAAAGCCTCTGCCTGTCAGTGCAGGAGATATGAGAGATGTCGGTTTGATTCCTGGGTCAGGAAGATCCCCTGGAGGAAGGCATGGCAACTCACTCCAGTATCCTGGAGAATCCAGCGGAGCCTGGTGGGGTACAGTTTGTAGGGTTGCAAAGAGTCAGACGCGAGGGAAGTGACTTAGCACACACATTGTTTCTAATCCTCACAAAATCTCTGCTGTTTTACACCAGTTTTACAGAAAAGGAAGCAGAGGCTCAGAGAAGTGAAGACTCTGGTCTGAGGCCCCACAGCTAGGGGAGCTGAGGTTCTGGGCTGGGCCCCTCCAGCTCTAGAGCGGATGCCTTCCCTGTGGCTAGACTCTGGGGCTGCAGTGTTGCTGCATGACACTGGACAGGCCAGACGGGGCTGGCGACGTCTCTGTCTCCTGCTGAAGCAGCTGCCTTCAGAGACCAGGCTGCTCCAGGGTCCCAGCCTGTTTGGACAGCTCAGCCACCTTCTCCTCCACTTGCTCTGGGCTGTAGCGCTCTCTGACACATGGTTCCCTGAGGCAGCGCTGGCGTATGGCGTCCTTCACAGTGTGGACGGAGGTCAGACTGGCCCAGCCAGCCTCCCCCATGCTTTGGCTCTGTGAACAGGCACGGACGCTGAGCACAGCCTCTGCCCAGAGATGCTCACAACTTGAATTGGAAAGCAAGATGAAGAGCCTGTGTTCAAATCATGGTTCTGCCTTCATCCATCTCATCATCAAGCATTGGTGTCCTGGACTCTTGTGTCCTAAACTCTGAGTCTGTTGTGGTGACCACATGAGACAAGTCTTCTGCCCTTGTAGAGGTTACATTTTAGTGCAGTTTACCTTCTCACCTGTTGAAGTCTGTTTTACCCTTAAAACAGAAAACAAGATGACCTATGACACTGCCACTCGCCCCAGTTGTTGGGAAGGTGACATAAGATAACCTTTGTGGCCCTGCTCAGTTTTGTTGGTTTCGTTTCATTTTATTTCTTAGTGATTCCCTGGCGGGTCCACTTTGGTTATAGTCCTTCCTTCAGAGTTTGTTCTGTGTCAGTTAAGCACAAGATCAGGAGAGCCTCCCTCACCCCTGGGAGCCCTGGAGATTCATATCCCAGCCAGCAGAGGAGAGGGCACAGTCGTACCAGGAAGCCAGATTCCACCAGAGACACTGAGCCCCCGTGGAGGACTGCGCCCACCTGGCTGCCGGGCCTGAGGTTGGGAGACCCTGTCTGTAAGCACGCTGAGAAGGGCATGGCTCAGCAGCTTCCCAGCCGTGTGACCTTGGGCAGGCCACTTGCTGTCACTGAACCTCTGCATCTTCAGGGCGGTTAGGAAGGCTGAGCTCTGTCCAGCAAGTGTTATTAGAGACACTGCGCTGGAATAGTGGGTCAGCTGTTGCTGTTTACTCCAAAACAGATCCAAAGGCTTTCTGGTCACCCTGAGGGGAGACTCCCACCCAAGTGGATGGAGTTTTGTAGCAAGGAAATACTATAGGAGTGCTTAGAATGGAGAATTGGAAACCACAATCATGGTTTTCAGTGATTTGAAGGGCTGAAGCGTGGAGTGACTAAGCTCGTTTGATCTGGTTCCAAAGGATGGGGCTAGGAAGTGTGTCGGTGACTGGGCTGGCTGCTTTTACATGGGTGCTCTCCTTTTATAACCCCCGCAGCGTTAGAGGGGTTCAGCAAAACCACACGGCATCGTGCCGCTTGTCGGGGACAGAGCTGGGATTTGAGCCCTGGGAACAGGGAGGCCTGGCGTGCTGCGATTCATGGGGTCGCAAAGAGTCGGACACGACTGAGCGGCTGAACTGAACTTCCATTGCCTGATAGGAAGGAGGTGGGTTTCAGTTCAGCATGAGAAGCATTGGTTGGTAAGTGTTAGAACTGTCTAGTAGTGGAATAGGCTTTCTGGAAGCACATGAGCTCCCTAGAATAATCGGGTTGAATCCAGGCTCTGTAGAGGTTGCTGAAGAGAGGTTTTCTGCCTTGAGGCTGCCCTCGACTTCCTAGTTCCTGAGAAAATGGAGGCTGAGGGCTTATCTGGAAGCATCTGTTCTAGATAAGGGCCTGGTACTTACTCATGAGAATTTCACACGGCCTGGGACTTGGACTCCAAGTGTGGGGAAAAAATTTTCCCATTTCCTAATTGTTGTGACGTCTGAGTGGATGGCCAATGGATGATCGCTGGAATGACTGTGGGGCAAGGTTGAACCAAGCATTATTTTCTACTTTTGGATTGAGAAAACAGACAAAACCCCAGTAAGTTTTTTTTTTTAATGTGCCCAAGTCATCTTCCTTCTTTAAATAATACTGATCTGGACTACTTATCCTCCAACCACAGTGGTCAAATGTTGTAAGACTCAGTAATAGCTATTTTTAAGGTAGAATTAATTTCTTACCTTTTTTTTAAAAAAAAAAAATAAAGATACCTATTTAGGAA
Source organism: Neotragus pygmaeus (assembly GCA_006410875.1). Classification (NCBI taxonomy): domain Eukaryota; kingdom Metazoa; phylum Chordata; class Mammalia; order Artiodactyla; family Bovidae; genus Neotragus; species Neotragus pygmaeus. The sequence goes on along the minus strand of SJYV01008484.1, from coordinate 36,301 downwards.
GCTTGGAAAGTACAGAAGTATAAAGAATACCATAAAAATTACCTGTAATTATTCATAATACTCAGAGATAACCCACCCCACCCGAAGATAACTACTGTTAACATTTTGATAGATTTCCTTGTAAAGTTTCTAAAATTTTGTAATTGAAATTTAAAATGTTTAATAATAATGTCTAATTTATATTTCTTTAGATTTTCTTGTGATTCTAAAATTAATCCATGTACAGTGTTAAAGGTTCAGATTACCTGAATACAAAAAACTGTCCATAATTTCACCCTCCAGGGATAGCTGCTGTTAACAGTTTGGCATCTATTCCATTTTGATGTTATTTGATTTCTTTAATTCATTTGTGTCCAACTCAGTACTTAAAGTTGCCAGGGTTCACTTGGTACTTAGAGGTTTCAGTGTTTAGGCTTAGAGCCAGGCTGTCTTTGAATGCTGGCGTATCTGCAAGACCTTGGATGAGTTACTGTCCTCCTCCAGCCCTCAAGTTCCTCATCTGTTAAGTGGAGCTCATATACATTAGGGCTGTTCATCCACATAGCCCTTACTGCTGCTGCTAGTAATTATTATCGTTGCCATTGTCTTTGCTTAGACACCTCGGCTCTGGCACCTGTTCAGTCTGGGTTCAGTGGGTACCCTGGTGCCAGGGGCTGTGAGGAGAGGTGGATTCAGCGTGGACTGGTGTTTAGTGCCCTTCCGGGAATCACTGAGTATTGAATTCCACAGGGTGCCTGGCGTCAGGCTGGGGAGTCTGGTGGAGGGGTGGTGGTGGTAGGTATTTCTGGATGATCTTTAAGGAGTTGTAAAATTTTGTGTCTTCTAAATTTTCTCCAAGAAACATGTCCTATTTTTTTAAATGGGAGGAAAAACTCTAGTAAAAGCTATTTAATAAATAGCCTTCAGTCTCTCCCACCATCAGGGTCTTTTCCAGTGAGTCAGCTCATCATATCAGGTGGCCAAGTATTGGAGCTTCAGCTTCTGCAGCCGACCTTCCAATGACTATTCAAGGTTGATTTCCTTTAGGATTGACTAGCTTGATCTCTTGTCCAAGGGACTCTCCTAAGAGTCTTCTCCAGCACCACAATTCGAAAGCATCAGTTCTTCAGCCCTCAGTCTTCTTCGTGATCTAACTCACATCTGTACATGACTGCTACCCCGATAAAAACTTCAAAAAAGAAAACTGGGTTTGAAGATGAACCCTTGGCTTGACAGAACACAGCTAGTAAATGGTGCAGCTGGGCCTTTGAGCTGTATCTAAGTTCTTTTCACTGGGTAAATAAACCGCAAGTCTTAATTCTGCCTCCTCGGCCCTGCTGGGTGTCTGGCCTGACCTTCCATCACTGCCTGTTTTGTCTTTTACCTCGCACCGTTTTGAGTGATTTCTAGCTCCTGCTCGCTTCGCTTGACGATTCTGTATCATCTTACATACTGACTGTCCTCTGAGTGCCTTGCAAACCCTCCACGGCCCTGCTCAGTGGAGGCTTGCCCAGGGAGAGTTCATTGTCCTCTCTGCTGTACTCCTGCTCCTCGTGTGTGTTTCCTTCTTCCTACAGGTCACAGTGGGTGCACTGACATGCTGATTGTGGCCAGACTATATACGTGTAGGGACTATCTTAGTCTTCTTGGTATCTGTGTCCTACTGACTGGCACAGGATAGATGCTCAAGTGTGAAAATACAAATGTGCTCATGGGAAGTAAGTAGGTTACACGATAAGCCACTGTCAGCCTGCTTTGGCCCCCTTGAGTGGATTATCTACATGGCAGCCACAGTGACTTTTTATTTTTTTAAGGCAGATATAATCCTGCTTCAGTGGCTTCCCATTACTTTTAGGATCAAGTTAAATGTTTAACATGTCCTACTGTAAAGTTCATACATACTTAGAAGAGATCAAGGCCTGACTGCTTGATCAGTAAAGGTGCAGTGAACCCCTTTCATATCCAGACAGTTCATTAGATGCAGAATGAGAAGAAGCTGAAGGTGCCAGCTCCCTAGGCTCTAGCGCATATGCTGAAAAGGGCCACACACCAGAACACAAGGAGCTGAGGACTGAATGGAAAGTCGTGGCGGCCCTGGCACCACTGAATGGGTCTGTGTTCTGCAGTTCTAGTCTAAAGAGTCCAGGGCAGAAAGCTCCATACCTCAGCAGGTCCTGGGAGGTGAGGAGAAACTGTCTCATGACTGCCTCCCAGGGAGGTAAGGAGTCAAGTGGAAGATGACTTCAGAGCTCCTTTAGAAGCCTTCTGCCCTCTCCCCCGGGTGTTCCGAGATGTTTCACCAGGTATTCCACCAAGACGCAGATAGGCTTTAGTCAGGGTTGCTGGGGGGCTTTCCTCATAGAGCTGCAAGGTCCTTTTCAGTGCCTGGCTCTGCTTTACCTCTTAGCCCTATCTTCTGCCATCTCCACTGCCCTTTGCTCCAGCCGAGCTGGCTTTCTCTCTTTTTTCAACTACCAAGTGCTTCCCTGCCAAGGGGAATTTGTACCAGCTGCTTTCTCTGCCTGCCAGGTTCCCTGAATTCTTCTCCTAAACCACACTTTATTTGCTTGACTAGTTCTTAGTCATGTTTCAGTTCTCAGATGAAAGATCACTTTCTTGGAAAAAGCCTTTCCCCCCACCTGGATTGGGCTCTCCAGCTTAATGCTGTAGCTGCCTCACCTTTCTTCCACAGCACTTAATGTCATTGCTTCCATGGTCTCATGAGTGATATCTGACTTGATATCACTCTTCTCTACCAAACTGTAAGCTCACCAGTGGGAGGGGCTGTGCCTTGTCTTGCTTATCTTACTAATTCAAGCACCATAGCACAAAGTCTTGTGCTTGTGCTTCGTCGCTTCAGTCGTGTCTGACTCTTTGTAACGCCATGGACTGTAGCCCGCCAGGCTCCTCTGTCCACGGGGAGGCCCCTCTGTCCATGGGGATTCTCCAGGCAAGAATACTGGAGTGGGTTGCCATGCCCTTCTTCAGGGGATCTTCCCAGCCCAGGGATCAAACCCAGGTCTCCGGCATTGCAGACATCTTCTTTACTGTTTGAGCCACTAGGGAAGCCCAGCACAAAGTCTGAGGCTGGATAAATACGTGTTTAATGAATTAGTACTACTACAGTTTTAATTAGGGAGAGGTAGTATGGTGGAAAAAGTTTTGACTTGCGAATGAAGTGACTTGAGTTCTGCTCCAACTGCTGGAAGTGTGTGTTTGTTTGTTTTGCTGTGCCACGCAATGCATAGGATCTTAATTCCCCAGTCAGGGATCAAACTTGGCACCTCCTACATTAGAAGTGGAAGTCTGAACTACTGGACTGCCAGGAAACCCCCAGACTGCTATTAACTGGGTATGTGTGACCTGGGACACTCTTTATCTGCCAAGTGAATAAAAGAGACTTGGTGGTCTGAGGTCACCTTGGGTTCTGATAATCTCTGCTTCCAGATGGACCATTTATTAGCCTAGTCCTAGAGGGAAGGGACCTAAAATGAGAATTCAGCTGCCTACTTGACCTCTCCACTTGGGGGTCAGACAGGCAGACTCCCAGGCTCACCCCAAGCCAGCCCTTCCTGCTACCTTCCCGATTTCAGTGTATAGCAGCTCCATTTTTCCAGTTATTCAGGCCAGAAACCTCAGTGGTGTTCTTGACTTTCCTCTCATGCTTTCTTGGCCAGTTTGTGAGCAGAGCCTATTGTTGAACGTCACCTCACTGAAGCCCTTCCTAACTCTCCTCCTTTGAATTCCACCTCTCCCCACTTCCCTGGTTCACTCTCCCATTGCTTCTGCTTCCTTCTCTGTTATGACACTTATTAATATCTGACTGAGATTTTACTTGTTTCTCTGCCTCTACTTGACTGTCTCCCCTCCTCCCTTCACCTCCCAGAATGTCAGTCCCAAGAGGGCAGGGAGTACTGAAACATTTTATTCATTGTTGTATCCTCAGTGCCTGGAACAGGGCCTGGCACCCATAATCACTCTAACTAGTTGATAGATGGGCAGAATGAGTAAACAGATGGTAAAGTTTGGTGGTAGGAGGGAGGGGAGACAGGGAGAATGACAGTGAAGATAGATGTTTTTCACCAGAGTCAACCCTGCTTATCATTTCTCAGATTTCTGGCTGCTGTTGAGAAGATAATAGGGGTAATATTAAAACCTAGCCTTTTCCTCCTCCTTCCTTGTACCTTACTTCTTCAGTGTCCTCCAAAGACAGTTTTGTTCTGGGAAAGTTGCATGATAGGGGGCACCAAAGTGTACACATGGAATTGAAGGGATCAACCTGAGGTTACAAGTTTTAAAGTTTTTAAAGTAAGGACACCAAAACAACAGCAAACCAAACCAAAAAGCCCATCAAATCACCCTCTACTGTCACCATTATTTCTTTAAAGCACCTTTTTAACATCAAAGATATAGGAAGGCTAAACAAGGGACGTGTTTTAAGTGTAACAAATTTGACTGAAAAAATAAAAAAACCTGTTACGTCGTCTTTATTTATCCCATTTTCCTGGTGGATATTTGTGTGTAGACAGGCACCAAGTGGGTGGGCTGAGCTGGGGGCCGCTGGTGCGGGGAGGTAGATTGCTGCAGAGAGTCTAGGAATGCAATTGCCTGCGGTGGCGGTCCCGCATTGTTGTTTGGGTTTGATGTTTGTAAGTAACGTTTTGAAAATTTGAGTTACAGTTGACATACAACTTTCCAGTAGTTTCATGTAAACAACATGATTATAGATATGTATGTATTGCAAAATGATGACCACAGTAAGTCTCGTTAACATCATCGGCATACGTTACGTAACTTGATGTTTTTAATTGAAAGGGGTCCCCAACCTCAGGGCTGTAGTGCCTAAGGATCTGAGGTGGAACTGATGTAATAATAATAGAAATAAAGTTTACAATAAATGTAATGCATTTGAGTCATCCCTAAACTATCCTATGGAAAAATTGTCTTCCATGAACCTGTCTCTGGTGCCAAAAAGACTGCATTAAGGAAGTATTTTCAAACTGCCTATATTGACCTGTTACTGGATCATGAAATTAATGGGGTGCAAGTTACTTTCAAAAAAATAATACAGAAAGCTAAATGGAAAAAGCCTGACCCAGAAGGCCACCTATTGTACAATTTCATTTATATGAAATACCTGCGATAGACAAATCCATAGAAACAGCAGATCAGTAACTGCCAGCTGCTGGGACAGGGAGGGTGGAGAGAAGGAAGTCCTGGAACGAGACCGTGGTGATGGCTGCACACTGAATTGTACATTTAACAGTTACAGTGGTAAATTTTATGTGTGCATGTATATTTTACCAAACTGAAAATAATTAGAGAATAAAAACTGTCGGTATACATTGCACATGTCAGGTGTGAAACTTTTGAGTTACACGCGCTGTCAAGTGCCTGCTGCTGGATCACACCATAAAGTGTATTTTGTGCCTGTGTGTTTTCAGTCAAAACTGGAAAGTCCTCTCTGCAAGGGTCCTTTTAGCCCAGAACATCTTGTGGCCAATATTTGGATGTTGCTAGGATACTACAATGGACTTTGAATGACTTCTTCCTTCCCTGATGACTCTCCACAAACGGCATTCAATTTGGAGCAAATCACTCATTCTCTCTGTTTGGCTTTTGCATCTGTAGCCAGTGTTTTTGATTTAAAGCCAAACATGATCTTGTTTGAGCCCCGAGGAGGTCTCAACATCCTTTTCACTTCACCGTCCGTCTTTTCCTAACTTCACTGACCCCTGTATACAGCAGCTGCTCTGACATACTGCCACGCTGTCTGTTTCTACTTCTGTTGCATCCCACCAACTTCTGGTCTTGAGGGAGAGCATTGTGGTGTTCTAGAGTCCAGTGTGGTACCACTAAGCTCCCTTCAGGAGTTTGTAGCAAATAGCATACAGGTGTGTGGAGATAATGACCCTACCCCACCCCGCCCCCAGCAACTGAGCCTGCCAGTTGCCTCCTAGCAGCAGCCTGGTATGTTTACCACAAAGAATTTTGTTCGCAGGCCTTGAAGTTTGGAAACCACTCAGAGACAGTTTTTGGGATCTAGGAACATGTTCATTGTTAAATGATGGATTATTCTCCCTATTTAATAATTATTTCAAAATAGTTTGACCAGGCAGGGAGCTAGTCATCAATGGAGTGTTCTGAATCTGGCTTGCTTTCTGTGACAGTATACTGGGTTGCATTTGATGTGTGCACGTGTGCATGTCTGTGAACAAAGGGTGAAGGCAGTGGCTGCTCCAGAAAGACCTGAGCCCTGGGGGTTTTCTTCCTTGATGTGGATAAATCTGTTGTGTCGTTCCTATGCTTTCCCCTAGGCCTTTGGGGAATTAGTGGGTTTATCTGAGAGCCCGCTTGCTGGGGAGGAGTATTTATAGAATGTCTGAGTTGGAACGCACTCTAGAGAGCATCTAGTCCAGTGGTTCAGAGACCCAGCTGTGTCAGAGTAACCTAGGCTCTTACTGATGTTTAGGTTCCGCCTCCGGTGACTCTGAGTGATCTGGGAGCCCGCAGGGGCTAGGCACCATGTCTGTGAAATCTCTCAGGTGATTTTGAAGCATCCAGAATAACCTGCTTCTCCCATTTTATAGAAATGGAAAAAAGAAGGCACGGAAAGTCTAGGCTTTTTATGCGAGGGGACACTGTGACTCAACTCTGAGGCCAGGTCTCTGGATTCCCACCCCTTGAATGTTCCTTCTTGGCCCCCACTGCCTCCTGTCACCTGGGGGATCGCACTGTCCACCAGACCACACACAGGGAAGTGGCCCACGGGGTGGGCACTCTGAGCTTGGTACCTTCCCCAAATGTTGGATTTCAGAATTGAGGTTCAAGGACAAAAATATAATGATACTAGAGAACTTTGGTTTTTTTCTACACCATCTAAAAACAGTATCACCTTGATACGAATTTGGGGAATTACAGAAGAAAATAATTTTCCATCTTAACCCAAACAGTTTTTTATAATGTTCATTGCCTTTATATATTTAGAATTATTTCTTGAGGATAGAGTCTCAGATACAGAATTATTGGGTCAAACGAATGGATGAGCCCGTGGGCATCTTACTGACAAACTGCTTTATGAAAAGATTGAATTATTAATTGTTTGCTTGCAAGCAGTCTATAAGAGTATTTCTTTGGTTCTGATTTAATTAAAAACTAATGCTGTCTACATTCTTTCTCATTATAAAAAATATTACAAAATGAGTCTTTTGTAGAAAACTTGGAAAATACAGAAAAGCCGAGAAGGAAATTTAGGCTGTTATATCTAGCACATGGATTTAACTGTACTTGATGCCTTATTTAAAAGATTTTTTTGTCATGACTTTTTACATGTAAGGAAATACAGAAAACAGTACAAAGGATATCCATATACCTACCGTCCAGAGTCAAAAGTTACCAACATTTTACCTTATTTGCTTTCTTTACTTCTCCCAAAAGTGTCTTTGGTTTCTTTCTCTTTCCACATCAAAATCTAATTTAAAAAAAAAATTGCTCTGTACTGACGTGGCCTTTGTAGTCACTCTTAACCTAGAACAGCCCCTCCTGCCCCCTCACACACACCTCGTGTTTTCCTCTATGACACTGACCTCAGGAGGAGACCAGGCCAGTTTCTTGTAGACTGTCCACACTCTGGATGTAACGGATTATTCTTTTATTCCCTGCATTTCTGTTAAACTGGAAGTCAGGTCCCAAAGCTTTCTTCGGTTCAGTTGAATGTTTGTTGGCAGGGACTCGTGCCAGGTGGCGCTGTCTGAGCGGAAGGCACAACCGAGGCGGTCTTGCTATTGCTGACGCTCTTTGGCCTCTGGGTTAAGGTGGTCCCTGTAGTGTGAAGGTACGTTTTTTTTTCCCCCTTTTCCTTAGTAATGATAAATTCCTGTAAGTTAACTTGCTGAAACAAAGGGTTTGCACATTTTTAAAAACTAGAGTGCTTTTGATTGTTGTCCAGATGCTCCTCACTGATCTTGCTGTGTATGCTGTACTGCAGTAAACATGTTTTTTCTGCACTGATTTGTCTCACCCATTTTTCCCCCCGATTACAAAAAGAGCTCACATGTAGCATTTGAAAATACTTAGCCTAGAACATAAAAGTGCCCATAATTCTAATCTCTACAGATAATTGCTGTGAACAATCTAAGCAGATCTTACCAGTTATTTTTTCTGAGCATATTTACATTTGTTAATTACTATTATTATACAGAAATGGGCCCATACCATAGTACTATTTTGCCAATTATTTTCACGGAATGTCATGGAATTTTTTTTCCTGCCAAAAAAGGTAGATCTAATTCCTTGTTAAAATTATGGTAAAATACATAGAAAATTTGACATTTTAAAACATTTTCAAGTGTCCAGTGGCATTAACTACATTCACAATGTTGTAAGACCACCACCATTACCTTGTTTTTTTAAACAGCTGTAGAATGGCTTTCCTTCATGGGAAGACCAGAATTTATTCAATCAGTGCCCTATTTTTGTACAATTAGGTTGTTCTTTTAGAAACAGTGATGTAGAGAATGTTCCTGCCAGTCTCTGTGTTCTTTTAAATGAGTGTTTTTATGAGATAGCTTCCTGGAAGAAGAAGAAAAGTTAGTCATAAGATAGAGACATTTCACATTTTAATAGGTAGTGCTTAATTGTCTTTCAGAAATGTTCAGCCTGTTTACAGTCTAACCAAAAGCATCTGAGACTGGTAAATTATTAATTTGTCTTGTTAACTGTTTGCTGTTACAAGGTTAACTGAACTTGCTCTGTATTCAACCTTGTTCAGTAAGAAAGAACTGGTTGGTTAAAAAAAAAAAAAAAGAAATCCTTTGGTTCAATTAACCAATGTTTATGTAACACCTCCTGTGTATCAGACCTGGTGTTCAGTCATATGGGGAATTTTATTATGAAGACACAGAGACAGTCTCTCCCTTAGTGGATCTTACAGAGTAGTAGAGACAGATAGCATCTCACAAATGAATGTTAGAAAGTAGTAAATGGGCATATATGAGAGGAGACTCTGCTTGGATTGAGAGTTCAAGAAGTTTCCCTAAGAAAGTGAAGTTAGTTTGGAATTTGAAGGATGAATGGGCATTACCTACATGAAGGGCAGATTGGGAAGGGATGGACAGAGCTTTCTAAGCAGAAGAAACAGCATATGCAAAGGCCCAGTGACAGAGCCCTTTGGGGTTTGTACTGGGTAAGGAAGTTCAGTGTGTTTAGTGCCCTGGAGGAAAGCAAATTTTGAGTTACTCAGAGACCAAATAGATGAGGTCTCACTGCCAGGACCCCATAAGTAGAAGGGATTTCAGAAGGATGGGAGATTTTCCAAGGCAAATTCTAACAAATTGCAACTTGTCTGAAGGAGAGACAGAAGAGATGTACCTATAGACCTCAGCTTAGATTTTCAGAATGTCTTGGCCAGAGTTGGAAGGAGGGCAAATAACTGAGGAGAAATACTACGACAGCCGGAATACCAAGACAGACAGAAGAGGGTCAGGAATGTCAAAGGTCCACATGAGCTAAGGCTTCTGAAAAATGCTGAGCAACCAAAAGCTGTGTTTGCAGTTAGCAAAATAAGAGGCATGCCTCTTCCGCCAGAATCCAGAAAAGGAGCACAACCTTATCTAATTTTGTGTCTGTCTACTCAGTGAAGGAAAAGAATACGATGAGCACATATTCTATGAACACACTCTGTGCCAAGCACTTACATTGTTTCATTTAATGTTAATGCCAACATTTATCTCCCATTTACTCTATGGGGAAGCTAAACTTGGTAGGGCTGAGTAACTTATCCAGGGTCACAGCAGGTTGGTGGTGCTGGATTGGGCGGTCTGACTGTAGGTCTTGTATCTGAACCATCACACTGACTGCCTTCAAATGGGAAAGGATGGGCACTGTGGGGCAAGAGGGCAGCAGAATCCAGGGGAATTGGCTCATCTTAAAAGAAGGAGGCCCGTGCTTGCATCCTGGAGTCACTGCTTTCACGTGTCGGACTTGTGTCTTCACCTCTTTGAGTTTCCACATCTGTAAGGTGGGAGTAACAGTCATCTTGCACAAAATCAGACAGAAAATGCCTGGTGGCATGGAGCAGGCACCAACCAAGTGATGACTGGGTTTGCTGTTTTTTTCCCATTAATTTTGATATTTATTGTTTATTTACTTGGCTGTGTTGAGTCTTTAATGCTGCATGTGGGATCTCTGATCATCCTTGTAGCAAGGGAGATCTCATTCCCTGACCAGGGATCAAACCCAGGTCTCCTTCATTGGGAGCTGGGAGTCTTAGCCACTGGACCACCAGGAATGTCCCTATTCTTATTTTTATTCTAAGATCACCCATAGCCTAGTGTTCATTTTACATGTGAGATATACGTGGTCTGTGAATGAACGATACATGGTGTCTTTGCCCTTGAGGTCAGCCTCTTCAGAATTACATGTGACACTTCATGCACTTCAAACCTCTCAGCTCAGCTCCGAAGCAGGGAGCATGGCTGAGGTTTCACCCTTTGAAAAGCTGAGGCCTGGAGGAACAGAGTGAATTGCTTACAGTCTTACAGCCAAGCTAATAACATCCTTTTACTTTTTTGTTAGTAGGTTAGTGAAACAGTGAATGCGAGCATTGATTTCTGAAGGACAATTGACAGGTCAGGCCAGCTGTCCCTAACCATGAAACATAAGTGATGGCTTAGTGACATTTCAGTCAGGTGGTTGTTGTTATTGTGGGTTGAAGACCCGGGGACCGTCACTAAACAGGTTGGCGTGACTAAACGTCCACCCTGGGGAGCCTGAGCTGGAATGGGTCACATTTGCACTGAGACTTGAATGAACAGCCTGAGAGTTGTGCCTACTGTGTGTGTGGCTGACGTCCACTGGGAAGGCCAGCCTATCAGACCTGGGGTGACTGACCCAAACTCCTGTAGACCGCAAGGGGCTGGAGGTGGATAGAAACCGGTGCTGAAATTAAGTCAAGGTTAGGGTATATTTATAACACACCAGGAAATGAAAAGACGCTCACTCCTTGGAAGGAAAGTTACGACCAACCTAGATAGCATATTCAAAAGCAGGGATATTACTTTGCCAACAGAGGTCTGTCTAGTCAAGGCTATGGTTTTTCCAGTGCTCATGTATGGATGTGACAGTTGGACTCTGAAGAAGGCTGAGCGCTGAGGAATTGATGCTTTTGAACTGTGGTGTTGGAGAAGACTCTTGAGAGTCCCTTGGATTGCAAGGAGATCCAACCAGTCCATTCTGAAGGAGATAAGCCCTGGGATTTCTTTGGAAGGAATGATGCTAAAGCTGAAGCTCTGGTACTTTGGCCACCTCATGCAAAGAGTTGACTCACTGGAAAAGACTCTGATGCTGGGAGGCATTGGGGGCAGGAGGAGAAGGGGACGACAGAGCATGAGATGGCTGGATGGCATCACGGACTCGATGGATGCGAGTCTGAGTGAACTCTAGGAGTTGGTGATGGACAGGGAGGCCTAGTGTGCTGCGATTCATGGAGTCGCAAAGAGTTGGACATGACTGAGCGACTGAACTGAACTGATAATACACCAAACAGGAATCTGGGTTATTGTGACAAGGGGCACAAAACTTGTGACCTTCCTGTAAAACACCCAACACATGTCCCCCTGTACCTCCACGTGGCTGCTGGCAGGACCTGTGGAACAAGGCTCAGTTTCGCTTAGAAAGCTACAGTGATTGGTTTGAGGGGGTGGGGTTGCCACCTAGAGCCTGTCTGGTCCATGCATGGGTAGGCCATGAGAGGTTAAAGGCTTTGAACCTCCCTTTTCAAGGAAAAGAAGAAAAATAGATTCCAACTATATGGTATTCTGGAAAAGGCAAAACTATAGAGGCAATTAAAAGGTCAGTGATTGCTAGGAATTTGGGGGCAGAAGGGAGATGAATGCACAGTACAAAAGTTTTTATGAGCTGTGAAAATACTTTGTATGACAACATAGGGGTGGATATAAATACTTTATATGACAAAACAGCAGCAGTAATGGCGGATGGATGTCCTCATATTTTTGTCCAGACACACAGAATGTACAATACTGTTGACTTCATTAAAGTGGACCCTCAGATGAACTGGGGGCTTGATATGTTACACAGTTCATCCTTGGTTAAAAAGGAAAAAACTTAAAATGACTTACGATAGACGTTTTGTCAAAACCTTTGTTTCACTGTTATATATGTATATGTATTATACGTGTTAGTATATTTGTTGGACGGTGATATAAAATGTACTTTTTAGATCAAAAAAGTTTGCAGGCTACTGTAGTTAAATTGTACTGGCAGGTAAAGGCACAGCTTAACCTCAAGAAGAAAAAAAAGATGGAGGTAGAGCTCAGCACAGCTTCGCTGGCTGTCCGGTGGTCAGGGCTCCATGCCTCCCCTGCAGGGGACATGGCTCGCTCCATGGTCAGGGGACCAAGACCCCACATGGTGTACTGCCCCCTCCCCAAAAAACCCTTTGATTGGTGGGTTCTTCACCCAATAGAAGAAGGGTGGGCAGTAGAGGCCCTGGTGGATTTTGAGCTGGAGGGCAGGTGGACCTGAAGTCTGCACTGGGAGGTCGTTCCTGCTGTGCTGGGTGGGGGGTGTGCTGTTTCCTAATGGGGTCTGCTCTCCTCACTGGGTGACCTGCACAGGACCTGCACAGGGAGCGGCCGCCAGGCACTCGTAGGGTTCAAGTGGGAGGTCAGCAGGGTTTGGTGTCAAACATCCAGGTGACTTACAGACAGGAGCCCGGGGCGGTGGCCTGAGCTTTGCCTCTTTGCTTGTCCAAGGTGTGAGCTGCTAGACCCGGAGCCCCGCTGTTCTTTCCCTCTGTTGCTTCAGCGGGTTCATTGATTCTTCCTTGGTCATAGTGCACCCTGTGAAGTTTGTCATCCAGTTTAAAATGAACTAACACAGACCTGACAACTTAACAATCATTCATCTGCTGCTGCATTGATAAGTTGTTTCTCCCAAACTTGGAGGATTCAAACAACAGCAAACATTTCTCGCTCCTAGTTCCTGTGGGCCAGGAGTTTGGGAGCATCTTGGCCGGGCTGTTCTGGCTCTGCCTCACTCAGTAAATCGTGGTCCAGGTTGCTGGCCAGGCCCCTGGCTATCTGCGGCTTGTGCTTTGGCTGGAGCTCTTCGCCCGCTTACAGGTGGCGCGCTTACCTGCCTAGCAAGGTCCTGCTGGGTTTTGGCAGGTGGTCTCGTTCCTCTCTAGACGGGCCTCTCTCAGGACTGCCTAAATGTTTTCACTGCAATGGTATCTTGCCCTAGAGCAATCAGAGAGAGCCGGGCGGAAGTTACCCTTTTGTGGCCAGGTCTCCGAGGCCCCGTAGCATCATTGGGCCACATTCTGGCCAGCTGTGAGTCTGCTGCGCGTGCCAGGGAGCAGGGTTAGCCACCACCATCTCGGGAGGAGGAGCCATCCGAAGCTCATGTGCAGGTTTTCCTCCCAAATTTTTCCATCAGTTCATCTGTTATTCAATCTCTAATGTGCCAGGTAGTCCAGATAGAGATAAATAAGACAGAGTCCCCCAGACTTAGAGCGCAGGTAGGACAGCAGGGACTATGGGTGGTGCTTTAGAGCTCAGTGAGAGCCTCCACACACGTTCGCCTTCTGCCTTCCCAGTGGCAGCTGTGTGATCACTACAGCTGCTTGTGCCCTCGTGGCCCATCTCGTCTGGCCTTCAGGTGATGGCGGCTTTTCTCAGGTGGATAGAACTTGACTTTGTGACTATAAATCCCTTGCACTTTCTCCTACCACAGGCTGTGTTCCTGGTGGCTGCTGTACCATTCCTGTGCTCAGGCGAGGAAACGGAGGCTGCACTCACCGAACAGCTCTTGACACTACGATTCCTTGCTTTTTTCACCATTCTGCACCGTTCCTTGGGGTGCAGCGCCTTAAATACTCGGCTGACAGTCACTGTTGTCTTCTTGCAGAAAGCCCTGGGTGCGCGGCAGTACCATGTGGCCTCAGTCCTGTGCCAACGGGCCAAGGTGGCCATGAGCCACTTTGAACCCAACGAGTATATCCGCTATGACCTGCTCGAGAAGAACATTAACACTGTCCGCAAACGGTAAGGCTGCAGGGCGAGCTGTGGAGGCCGTTAGAGGGGTTGATGTTTCTGGTGTTTCCTGCCCTTCTCAGACAGTGTAGGAGGTGCTTGGCGGAGGAGGATGGTGGCAGGATCTAGGCGTTGAGGGCATAGCGGTCCCTGCAGCGGATGGGTGGTCTGGATCACTGGTGGGCCTTCCACTCTCTCTGCCAAGGAGAAGCCTGGAGATGTGGGCCCTAGAGAAGATCTCAGGCCCTCTTTGGTGCTGTGGCCTGAACGTCCCAGCTACCCTTTGCAGGACAGACAACTGGCCCTGGGCCATTCCTCTGGGGTCTGCCAGGTCCAGGGACTTCAGAATGACTATATTTCCTCTTTGGTCCATCAGCCCGGGGGAGAGCTCAACCTTGAGACTCAGAAGGAAGCTCAAATGGGCACTTGAGCATCCTTTTTTTCTGGACCTCTATTTGCCCATGTGGTGAAGTGGCAGCTGTCTTGCACTGCTGTTCTGAGTGCCAGGGTCTGGGCTGGATGCCGGCTCAGGAGAGGAGATGGATGAGATCCCACAAGAGGAGGGATGGCAGCTGGTCCTGCATAGCAAGCGGCACTGCTCCTGGAGCTGGAACCACTGCAGACAGAGCTGCGCGCCTGCCTGTCGGGCGACACGGCCCTGGCAGCACGAGGGAGCCAACATGAGTACACACAGAATCCCCGCTCAGAGCCGGCGGGCGGGGTTAGGTGGACAGGGCCACATGGTGAGAGAGGGACTGGGCCTCACCCAGTGCTCTGGCCACTGCGCCACACCTGCTCCCCGCTGCCATTTGCTTCCGCCTTACTGGTATCCTCACCTCAGTTTTAAGGGTCAGGGACTATCTTAGTCTTTATCTCCAACAGCCTCCAGCATAGCATGATCTAATTACAGTAAGGACCTCTTAATGTCCATCAAGGGTGTTCATCTGATTCGGGTGGTATGAACTTAACTACTCAAAATCTGGCTCGTGGATCAGCAGCGTCGGTATCAGCAAGCAGGCCTGGGGGCTTGTTAGACATAGAGAACCTCAGGAGCCGCCCCAGACCCACTGAGTCAGAATCCGCAGTTTTCCCAGGAGCCCCAGGTGGCTGAGTGGACGTCAGACTGTGAGGAGTGCTGGCGACTTTCCCGGTTGGTTCTGACGTGCAGCCAGGGTTGAAACCACTGTCCTCATGGCTCTGCGACCTTGTACAAATACTTTTTCCCCAGAAAACACTATTTTATTTATTCTTAGAGCTCTCAGATCACGGCTCAGTGGAAAAAGAATGAATTTTCCTTTGGTCTGCAAAACACTTGGGAGAAGTAACACAGAAGCTTGCTTTCATATACCTTGACGAAAGAGTCTTTACCATTTTGTCTTTGCTTCAAAAAGTTAATCAAAAATGTTTGACTTAAATTTTGGTTTAAAATTTTTTTTGTTTTGGTTTAAATTTTTTTCGTTTTTATCAGCAAAATTAACTCTCCCCTTAAAATTTTTCCTTTGCCTTTTTATTCTAACCCTGCACCAACCAGAAAAGTCCAATCAGTAACTTTGGGCATTTTCCAGATCAGTACAGACTAGGCATATCCCATTTTCATTGTTGTCATAGAGAAGTGGTTCTCATTGAGGGTCGGGGTGAGGGGTTGATTTTTGTTTCCCAGGAAATTTAGCAATGTCCAGAGACATTGTAGGTTGTCCTAACCCAGGGTAGGGTGGTAGTTGACTGTTATCTAGCGGGTAGAGGCCAAGAATACGGTCAGATACCCTGCAGTATGGAAGACAGCCCCTGCAATAAAGAATCCTCTGGCCCAAACTTTCAGTGGTGGCTCAGTGGAGAGACCCTTCCATAGAAAAAAGAAGGCGAAAGTGGAGCCATTCTAGAAAGGTGTTAAAGGATTAGGATAGATGTGAGGGTGTTTTAGAGGGCCAGGGGCCCTGTCTGGGGACGACTCCACCCCATGACAGAGGAGCCTGATTCTGTTCCTGGGAACCGAGTCTTTCGTTCAGTGAAGCCGGGTGACAGATGGACGTTGAGGATCCATTTTGCCGTCCTGACTTAATCCCCACAGAAATGTGATGATGAACTCGTCCTTAGCTTTTTTATACAGCTTCAGGCATTTGCTGTCAAGGTCTTTGGTTTGAAAGCCTGTGTGCTATTTTTCATCACCCCTGGGACGCAGGAAGAGGGGCCCTGCTCCGCGCAGTGAGTCACTGCCTGCTCACCAGCCAGGGAGATGCTCCACTAAAGGGCAGGCTGTACTCCAGGCCAGGCCTATTTTCGTTCAAGTTCTCGTGACAGCAGAGCTGAGAGGCTTCCAGAGTTGCTGGTTGCTCTGCTGTTGCCCACAAAACCAGCAGCCTAGGGAGCCCTTGCTCTCAAGGGGTGAAGTCCACTTGGGGGTGAGGGGCTGGAGCCCAGGCCAACAGAAGGGCCGGTCTTTGCTCCCCGCAGAGTCGTGTTGGTAACAGCAGTAGCAGTGAGGATGGTCAGGAGCACTGGCTGCAGGCTGGGCTGGACCCTGAGTTTCCAGGTGTTACTGAGAAGACAGTGTAAGGCCACAGCGGCTCCTTGCCTTCCAGCTCGGCCCCTCGCTGGCTCACGACCAGGGTCAGGGTTCTTCACCTCACTGGGCCTCACCTTGCTCCTCTGTGTTGTGAGAATAAAGTGACTTCTGTACATCCAAGTATAGATGTATGTAGACCAGCACTGCCCTGAGCATTAAAGGCGCCAGGATAAAACTAGGACAGAAGAGCAGATCAGTGGTTACTGGGGGCTAGGGGCAGGAGGGAGGGATCATAAAGGGGAAAGAGGAGACTTTGGGCTGGTGGGTGTGTGCATTGTCTCGACGTGGTGACGATTTCATGGGTATATTCATATGTCGGAATTGATCAGTTGTGCACTTAAATGTGTGCAGTCTGTTCTGCACCAGTTATACCTCGGTGAAGCTGTTTAAAAAATGTGTGCTGTATAAGCTCTGTTATGTGTTTCCGGTACCAGCCCTGGACTTTAGAGATGGACTGGTGAGCTCCCTGGCTTATCTAGTTACACAGTGGGTTTAGTAATAGGGTCAGGTCTAAACCCAGAGCCTCTGACTCTGGGTCTAGTGGTGTGTGTGTGGTTCGTTGGGTATGAGTGGAACTCTGCCCTTTTGAGGAGGCCTTGGGTTTGGCTTAAGCTTTGCGAGTGGCGGAAGTAGAGTGTGAGGTCCAGGCAAATGGGCTATGCCAAGAGGTGGTGGGGGCTGGTGAGAGGTGGCCCCCACAGAGGGAGCTCAGTGTGCGGCGCGGAGGCTGTAACGAGAAGGCAGCTGCATCTCCCCAGGGGCCCTGACGGGAAGGGAGGGGTGGGCCCCACAGGGAAACAGGGTCTAGGAACAGGGTCTCATGAGGCTGGCGTCAGTTTCTGTTCTGAGAGCTGGCAGCCTCACCTGTCTTAGTGGGGTGAGAGCAAGCGGGGCTGATGGGGAAGGCTTTTGTATAATAGGGTGATGAGGCCTCCAGCACCTAAGGTGGAGGGTTGTAGGTGCAGGGCGGGGAGGATGGGGTGAGGGCATCGCTGCATGGATTCTCTGTGTCCTGGTGGGCCAACTGCACGGGGGAGGCGGCCGTGGCCCGAGAGATGTAGAGGATCCAGGGTGAGACTCCTCCTGCGAACCTGAACTTTGAACATCACTCCTCTGAGTCTCTGTTAACTCTAGGTTGTTTTACTAAATGACGAGGCTACAGTAAGGATTAAACCATGAGACATAGATGAAAAAAGTGCTCATCAGATAATAGGACTTTAATACGCGTGGGAAAGTAAATATCCTTTAGGGAAAAAAAGAAAACCCTCCCCTTCTTGTGGTGGTGTCATTCCTCGAGTGATTTTGGACCCGGGGAATGCCAGGCGCTGTGCTGTGTGCTGGGGGTACTGGTTCGTCTCCACCTTGGACGCAGGGTGCCCTCCCTGGCTGCCGTCGAGGTTGCCTTGTACTTGAGAGGGCCTGGCTGTGGGCAGACAGGATCGTGCAGCTGGAACCAGGCAAGCCCCTCTTCTCCCGCCAGGCTGAACCGGCCTCTGACCCTCTCAGAGAAGATTGTGTATGGACACCTGGATGACCCAGCCAACCAGGAGATCGAGCGGGGCAAGACGTACCTGCGGCTGCGGCCTGACCGCGTCGCCATGCAGGACGCCACGGCCCAGATGGCCATGCTGCAGTTCATCAGCAGCGGCCTGCCCAAGGTGGCCGTGCCATCCACCATCCACTGTGACCATTTGATCGAGGCCCAGCTCGGCGGGGAGAAGGACCTGCGTCGGGCCAAGGTGAGCTGGAGGTGGTGGGGAGGCAGGCAGTGGCCGTGACGTGGGATGAGCGGCAACGCCCTTGAATGCGAGCATTGCCCCCCAGTTCTAAGGGGCTCTGGTTTAGTCTTATTGTTCTCTTCTGCCTCTAAAAACACCACTTGCTCTTTGTGAAGATGTTAGAAAATACTGAGAAAACCTAGAGAAAACAAAAATCATCCCCAGTCTTAACCATACTAAAGGTACTCTTTTCAGGTCCTTTTTCTGTAATAAGACAGAGTAAATGGTGTAGGTTCTGATCCTTGTCTCCAGTTGCCCTGGAGAGCCATCACTCGTGTTCTTGCCAGGCCCCTGGGGACCTCGGCAGGGAGGTGGGTGAACAGTGTCGCTGTTGGTAAACTTGAGGCGTCCAAGTTGTGTGCAGTCCCATAGCTGCACGGGGGTGAGGCTAGGGCCAGACCCTTCTCCCAGCTCCCACTGACTGATAACCCCTGTGGGCTTCTTCGTCTGTGAGCTTTGCTTAATGAGGTGGAAGGGGCTGGCTGCCACACTGAACACCTTGGCTTACCCTCTCTTCCTCAGGAAGCCGAATTCGTGCGCCTTCCTCCAGGCTCTGCTGTGGCACCTTTGTGTGTGCCCGCTGTTGGCAACTTGCGGTCTCTCCCAGCTCTGGGTCTCCACCCTCTCCACCCAGTCATGGAGTGGGCCCCGCTCTTGGGGGCCGTTGGCAGGAGCTGAGTGCTGGCAGGGCTGCATCCCAACAGGCGCAGAGCAGAGTGCTCCGGCTCCCAGGGTCGGTGGCTCAGCTAGCCTCTCAGCCCCCTGGGAGAAGCGCAGGGCGGCCTGCCCACTCAGGCCCCCTTGCCCACCCGCTCACTCTGTCCTGGCCGCGCGGCAACTCCCCTCAGCTGGGAGAGTCCAGCCGGCCGGCCCGTGGTTCCCATGTAGCAGCAGCTGTGGCACCTGGTAACATGACGGGGTCTTGCGGTGCTGGGAACTGGGTCCTCTTCAGCCTGAGAGGTGCATGACCATCCACAGGAGGGCTAGCCCCCTCTGAAGTCGGCCCTCTCCTGACTTTATGGATTAAAACCTACCTTCTGGAGATGAGATTCAGAGTCATAGGGTCTCAGAACCCAATTCCTGCTTTACTTCACCCATGTTTATAGAACAGTAATTTTATGCCAGGCACTGTGCTGGGATTCAGTATGAACGTGGATCTTAGAGTCCAGTAGAGAGACAGCAGCTAAGCAGTTACGCAGACTGGTAACTGCCAGTCTGTACGTGTATTCTGAAGGAAGCGTGTGGGACTCTGGAAGATGCATGTGGAGTCGGGGAGGATGTAACATGTAAGCTGAGACCAGAACAGATGAGGAAGCACATTCTAGACAGAGCAGAGTTCCTCAAGGCCTTGAGGCTGGAAGAAACCTGATACCTTTGTGGAGCTGGAAGGGGACCTGTGGGCCTGGGGCTCTGAGGTGGGCAGGGCAGGAGCAGGAGGGCCTTTAGGCCTCTGGGCTGGAGCGTGGTCAGATTTCCATGTATCTGTAAAGGCTCCCTCTGGTTGGAGCTCAGAGAGGCAGGTCTCTGTGTCCAGGGTCACAGAGACCACCAAAGAGGCATCTGGGCTGAGTCAGGCGCCGACAGCAGCGCGCTCCGTGCCCACCTGGCTGTCTCCCCCGCCCGCCACCCGCATGGACACAGGAGCAGCTGCGGCCACAGCCGCCTGCCTCCTGCCCTTGGGACCAGTTATATCAGTGACTGATTTGTAAATGAGGAGACCAACGGATTAATTATTAATCAGAAAGAGACTGCTCTGGGGACCCAGGCTCTTTGTCTGCCACTCTTTGACTTAGGGGAACCACACGTGCCCTCAGAAGGACGTGTGGTTGATCTGCAGGTTTCTTTTATTATTAGTAGTACTTCTAATCTTTATTTATTTGGCTGCACCAGATCTTATATGCAGTATGTGGGATCTAATCCCTGACCAGGGGTAGAACCCAGGCCCTCTGCGTCGGGAGTGTAGAGTCTAGCCATAGTGGACCGCTGGGAAAGTCCAGTTAGTCTGAAGTTTAAATGAAGGGGACTGCATGCTTTGAGGGTGTTTCTTGGAGGGCCTAGTGGAGCCCACAGCGAGTCCTTCCGCTGCCTGTGGTCCCATCCCTTTTGTCCCTGAGGTCTCACCTGTCCAGGGACAGAGAGGCAGTGCTTGGTTGTCCAGTTAAACGTTGGCCTCACATCCATGTGCTGGGGTAGCCTTCCTTTGCCCCTGAGGAAGTTGCCTTTGAATTACAGGCATACTGGTTACTATCTGCTTCCTGTTTGGCTGAAACCTACAGTTGGGAACATGGTCATCTGACAGTCTTTCATTTGGGGCCCATGAAGCCTATTACCAGGTGCTGAGCACCTTGCATGCGATAGACAGTGGTCTAGGTGTTCTGAGACGCAGCCTCTGTGAGGCAGTAGCTTTGTTCCTACTACAGTGTAGCGACGGGCTCTGGCTGGACAGACCTGGATTCAGACTCTGACTTGTCTGTTTAACCCTAGAGTCTTGAGCAAGACCTCTGAGTTTCTGTTTTTGCATCTGTAAAATGGGGTTTGTTTTGGCGTGGTACCACTTCCATAGTGGGCATCGGTAAACGTTAGCCAGAATTACAGGCAAGGCATCCGAGGCTCCAAAGGAGAAACAGCACCCAACATGAGGCGTGGGGGGACCCGGTGGTCCACTCCGTCCCACCGCTTCCCTCTGACGGTTCCCCTCCCCCCATCGTTTCCCAATTAGTCCTGTGGTGTCTTGCCGCCCCCTCGCTGCTGGCCTTGACCAAGGACTTGGGTGCCAGAAGGACCCTTCTACAGATAGGAAGCTGAGACCCAGGGCGGGGAAGGGATTTGTTCTGGACCTACTCCCTGGCCACGTGTCACAGAACTGGGCTCCATCTCTGTTTCCAGGTCTTTCTCCTGGGCCTGCCGGCTGAGATTTGCGGGCCAGCATCCAAGCCCTTTGGGAATTATTTGTAGAAGGCCTCCAGGAGAGGGCCCGCCTTTCCAGTGCCAGCATTTCAGTCATAGGGGAGAGGAGGTGGAGGGAGGGAGGCCTGAGCAAACTGTTTCTAATGCCCTGGTTATTGATTTCTCTCAATAGGACATAAACCAGGAAGTGTATAATTTCCTGGCCACTGCAGGTGCCAAGTACGGCGTGGGCTTCTGGAGGCCTGGCTCTGGAATCATTCACCAGGTAAAGCAGGGCCTGGCCAGCCTTTGGGGGTGGGCAGAGGAGCAGGCTGCCCTTTGGACCTGGGCAGCACCTCCCGGTCTGTACGAGCAGGGGCCTCAGCGGGCAGTTGGATGACGTTTTCCTCAACCCTTAGACTCCACTTTCCTTTTACAATTAATTTTCATTGTGTCAAGTTACACATTCTCACTCTCCATGTGAGAATTTAAAGTAGTCCCTTCTGAGCAGCGTTTTCAAGTTGGCATGTTTTGTGCTGTACCTTCTCTGAACGTGCGTGCGTATCGCAGTGTTTTTTGTTTTGCTTTTCTCCACAAACGTCATACCTTGGGTGGACCTTGCTAATACTCGGTGAGATAGGCACTCTGCAGATAGTAACTTACGCAGCGCTCGCCGGGACCGGTGAGTCTGGTGGTTTTATTGTCCGCATCTTACAGATGAGGAAGCTAAGGAATGGAGATGTAATCTCCTTGCCCAGGGACATCCGGCTGACTGAGTGTGGAGTCAGGCTCCTGCGCGCATCCGGGCAGTGTTGCTTAGCTTTCATCAGAGGTGTCTGTTCAGGACTGCCGGATGGCATGTGGAGTGTGCGCTGGTGTGTGCTCATCTGCTCTCCATCCTGTGTGTGAAACCTGCCTCTTTGTACCTTCCAAGGTGACCCTTCTCCCCACCTCCAGCCTAGGCCTCACGTCCAGATACCCTGAGTCAGGCTGTAACCCGACCCTGCCTGGGCTCCCACACCGCCCCACTCTGAAACCAGAGCCCACAGATCACCGCTCTGCCCTTTCAAACCCTCTCCCTTGCCAGGAAGGGGCTCCCCGCAAGTGGCAGGTCACATTGGTCTGCAGGGGCCAGAAGGCCTCTCTCAGCAGCAGGGCAGGGGAGCCAGGTGGACCTAACCTTGGCTTTTTGTCATCAAAGGGGACCCCAATCCAAGTGCCCCCCGTTCCCCCTGAGTACAGATGCCCAGGCCTTTTTGGGAGCTTTTGGGCCAAGATTTTTAAAAAGGAAGTTCCTAGGGACTGTGTGATTTCTGTGCAGCTTTCCTCTTCCTCCCCACTCCCCGCCATGTTAGGCAGCTTCACTCGCCATGTCCACAACAAACCTTAGTCCCTTTCCCTCTGCCTCGAATGCCCTGGCTGATCCCTCCTCCACCGTGCTGCTTCCTGGTTCCCTCTGTGCAGCCCTGGCCCTCCGGTGCCCAGCACTGGGGTCTCTGTGACCCTCTGCGGGACCCTTCGCGTTATGACCACAGAGTGTGCCGCGTGCCCTGTGGGGACCAGGCCTGTGGCTTGTTTACTCCACTCAGCTCTGGGCCCGCGGCCAGGTCAGTACAGAAGAGGTCCTCAGTGCGCGTGGCTCCTGCAGATAGATGCTGCATTTCCAGTTTTATGTTCTCGGTGTTAGTCCAGCCTAAAAATACACTTCTTCCCCACCATACCCCCACCTGCCTAACCGAATGCAGCTGACCGCTGAGGCCGCTGTCACAACCAGCTTCTTGGTGACACTTTCTGCAGCCCTCCGGTCTGCGCCGACCACTCCTTTCTGGATGTGGACCATGCTCACAGTCTGTGCTGTGTGATCATAATGAATGCTGTGTGTCTGGTCTTCATGGAGCAGGCTTTTACAACCTTGAGTTTTGGAAATTAACGGACTAGTTTTAAATCTTTGCATCGGCCGAGGATAGGAGGGCTAGAGAAGTGAAACAGGTAAACAGTGTTCTCTGCAGCAGTTGAGTTTGTTAGGGATTCCCTCCGTGTTGGCCTCTTCTCCCAGCCAGCTGGCTCGTTTCTGGGGAAGGAACCAGGTCTTCTAATTTCCGCATTTCCAAGAGGCGAGACCCCTCGAACCTCACTCAGTCCGCTGAGCAAGTGCCTCACCCGAGGCAGAGGCCCTGGGATT
Source organism: Neotragus pygmaeus (assembly GCA_006410875.1). Lineage (NCBI taxonomy): Eukaryota > Metazoa > Chordata > Mammalia > Artiodactyla > Bovidae > Neotragus > Neotragus pygmaeus. Next base: position 12,859 of record SJYV01008484.1, on the reverse strand, counting down.
TCTGTAATATTCCAGGGAAGCTGCCCACCTTTCAGTTGACAATTCATAAGAGCCTTTCACCACTCCGATCTCATTTAGCTTCCCCAACATCTAATACGTGTGTGTTGGGACACAAATCCATATGACGCTGAACTACAGAACCTCAGGTGAAGGCTTTTGGCTGCAAAATAAGAAGGCTGCCTCTCCCAGACATTATTGCAGCTTGCTGCTGCTGCTGCTGCTAAGTCGCTTCAGTCGTGTCCGACTCAGTGCAACCCCATAGACAGCAGCCCACCAGGCTCCGCCATCCCTGGGATTCTCCAGGCAAGAACACTGGANTTATTGCAGCTTGCTGCTGCTGCTGCTGCTAAGTCGCTTCAGTCGTGTCCGACTCAGTGCAACCCCATAGACAGCAGCCCACCAGGCTCCGCCATCCCTGGGATTCTCCAGGCAAGAACACTGGAGTGGGTTGCCATTTCCTTCTCCAATGTATAACAGTGAAAGTGAAGTCACTGAGTTGTCTCCGACTCTTCGCAACTCCATGGACTGCAGCCCACCAGGCTCCTCTGCCCATGGGGTTTTCAGGCAAGAGTACTGGAGTGGGGTGCCATTGCCTTCTCCGATTACAGCTTGAGGGACGTGCTTCCATCATGTCCTTGCGGTGGTCCAGTGAGGAGAGCACTATTGTCAGCTGCTCTTTACAGATGGGAAGCAGAGGCTTGGAGAGAAGCGCATTGCCTGGGGCCCACAGCTGGGTGGTGGGGCCGGAACTCAGACCCACACAGGGTTCCTTTGGCCGCGGCTCTCCTTGAGCAACCCGGCAGCCGCAGAGTGTCCAGCACCTCAGGTGGTGGGCGGGGCTGCTCTGGGATTGCTGCCCCTGTGGCCCATCAGGTATCTTGGGGAGAAATGCTCGCTGCCAGCTCCTCCCTCCCCTGTGCTGGAGCCAGGCCATGGGAGATTGTCCGCTCTCTGAAGAAGCCAGATAAGCACACTCCACACATCCACCACGTGAGGCAGAGAGTGTTATCGGAAGCACCTTTCAGCAGTCAGCATTGTCGCCGGGCCTGTCCCAGGACACACTCTTGGATCCTAGGTCATCTGGTTCTCACCACCATCCTGGGGTCGGGATGGTGCAGCCATTCTTAATACTGTACTAACAGATGAGGAAAATGAGGTCCAGGGAGGCAGTTACTAGTCCAGGTCATACAATCAGGAACTTTCAGAGCTGTTCCTGAGCCCATGTTACCAGTCTCCCAGGTCTCTGGCTCATCTAGGCTACACTGGAGAGGCCCTGTGCAGGAGGCGTGCCTAGGACTAACTCAGTGGCCCAGTGTCAGCAGGGAGCAGTCTTGCAGACCCCACTGGAGCCGTTAGCTCCTCTCTCTGCTAAGGGCTTTTAAACAGCAGACCTTGGATTCTTTTTCAGATCATTCTGGAAAACTATGCCTATCCTGGGGTTCTTCTGATCGGCACTGATTCCCACACCCCCAATGGCGGTGGCCTGGGAGGCATCTGCATTGGAGTTGGGGGTGCTGATGCTGTGGACGTCATGGCTGGGATCCCCTGGGAGCTGAAGTGCCCCAAGGTGAGAAGTGGGGAGGGCTTGTGTTGAGGTGGCAGCAGAGGGGTGGTTGGTGGGGCGAGTAGGAGATGTGGGACCCACAAGAGCTGAGAGCACAGGTCAGGCTCAGCTCTTGCTGGGAAGGAGGCAGGGATAAATAAGCCCTAGTGAGAATTCCAGCAGATAGGTTCCTGGTCGGAACGTGGGGTGTGACACATGGGCCTGTGCCTGCTTTCTTGCCCCACCTATTCAGGTGATTGGCGTGAAGCTGACGGGCTCCCTCTCTGGCTGGACCTCACCTAAAGATGTGATCCTGAAGGTGGCGGGCATCCTCACAGTGAAAGGTGGCACGGGCGCCATCGTGGAGTACCACGGGCCTGGAGTAGACTCTATCTCCTGCACCGGTGAGGACGGCCACGGGCGTGCTACCAGCCTTTGCGGGCCCATGGGCCTGTGGTTGAGCTGTAGACGCAGCGGCTGGCCTGCCCATGAGGCTCTGGCCAGTCAGTTTGGGAACTTGCAATGGGCTCTTAGAGGTAAAGGGGAGGTTGTCTAGTCCAAGCCCTTCATTTAATGGGACGCTGGGGCCTCTCAAGGAAGGCAGGTCACTTCCCTGTGGCCACACGGAGTTAGGGGCTGAGCCAGCGTGGCCATGGCCTTGGGCTGCCTTGAGTGATCCAGAAGAATCCACAGAAGAAGGAGGTGGGGGGTGGGGACTCAGAGCAGGACTTCAGTCACGGAGCAGCCCCGTTCTCACACCCTCCCTTGCCTGGAGTCAGAGCCTCACTCTCTTCCTTTGGCTTAGACACCATCACCTGTTAGTCTCTAAGACCAGGTGGGAGCCAGCCCCCTCCCTACTCATCACTCCTGGTGATCTGGCCTCAATGCCTGGGCCCTCAGAAATCCAAGCAGAGTGGGAATGAGCCTTAGAGATGGTTCAGTCCAGACTTCCCTGCCTGCCTCAGTTCCACAGCAACCCCACAGAACTGGAGTTCAGCTGGCCCTTGCATTCCTCCAGTGCTGCGGGGCTCACTCCTTTAAGTAGCGCTTACTGCTGATGGACGTTCTGTTAGGAAGTTGGCAATAAGCACAGACCCATGTCCCAGCAACCCCATGGGGCTGGAGTCCTGGTTACAGTCAAGACGTCTGTAACCTCCCCAGTTCTGTGGGTGGCTCTGTGGTCCAGGCCGTAGACGTCATTCCAGTATTACAGCTGGAAAACCCCAGGCCCAGAAACATTTCCACCGTGGTGTGGCTGAAAGCACGCAGTCCTGCCTATCAAGCAGGCAGACAGACCCAGTCCTGATGCCATACTGGCATTTGCTTTACGACATGACCATGGGCCTCTCTGAGTCGGTTCCCTCACTTGGAAATGGACACAGCAACAGCTGAGCGGTCTGGCCAGGTCAGCTCTCATCACATGGTGGGTATCTAGTCTGCCGAGCAGGCAGCCAGGCCTGGGATTGAACTCTGCTCATAGGGCTAGAATCTTGTGTTCTTCTCCCCGTATCCAGCAGCCGCCCCAACAGCGGGGACACTGGGCTCCGGCCCCGTGGCCTCTCTTTCCCTGGCCCTCCTTTTAACCCTGGACCACAAGGGCAGTGAGAGCGAGGGAAGAAGTGATGCACGCTCCCTGGTGCAAAGATGTGTATGCGCCTCTAGCAGGTGTGGGGGCCTCGCCCAGCTGCTCAGCTAGCCCTGTGGGTTCTCTCTCTATACAGGCATGGCGACCATCTGCAACATGGGTGCAGAAATCGGGGCCACCACTTCTGTGTTCCCTTATAACCACAGGATGAAGAAATACCTGAGCAAGACAGGCCGGGCAGGTGAGCCGGTGGGGGTCCTAATCCCCACGTCTCTGAACTGACTTCAGGGTTCTGAGAAGCCCCTGGAAGCCTGTGAGAGGTTATGTGTGTGACTGCTCCTAAGTGGGCTTCTGTAGCTCTCATCAGCTTCTCAGAGGCTCTGGCCGCTCAGCGTGAAACGTCATAGCTCAGGAATTTAGTTCCCCCGAAGGGGCATCCTTGGGATTTAGTATCCCCCGAAAGGGCCTCTGAATTTGGTTTTTCTTGGCCTGGTCCCTGGCGCCTTCTATGGGAAGCTCTGGAAATGACATGGATTTGCTTCCATAATTCCTACTCTAGCAGGGAAGGAGGAAAATCATTCGGTGCAAGAACCACTTTCTCAGCCTCCCCCAACACCTTCCCTGAGCTTAGCTTCTTTGAGATCCAGAGTTGGAAATGGGGCCTGGGGAGAGCTTGTTGGGTCTGCTGAAGGGAGGCGACTGGTGGAGCCAGAGGCTGGGGGCCTGGGGAGAGCTCGTCACTTTGTTTCCGAGCTCTCTGTACCCAGAATCCTACCTGGAAGACTCTTCCTTTAATTATCAAGTAACCTCTGCTCCTCTAAAGTTCAGTGCCTCTCCTCTCCCGGACTCTCAACCCCAAGTCAGTGCCTCTCCTCAGTGTCCCCATGCTCCTGTGCCTCTCTCGTTCTGTGTTGTGACTTCTGGCTTACTGATGGTGCCTTTGCTAGACTGTGAATTCCTCGAGGGCAGGGACTGTGTCCTCTGCTGTTGTTTTGTTCCTTTGTTTGCCCAGTCAGTGCCCAGGGCCTGCTGTGTGGGGCAGGTGCTGGGTAACTGGTTCTTATGGATAGATGGAGTCTTGTGACCAATTTCTGTCTTACGTGCTTCAGTCTCCCTCCCTTGTTGATTTCAGAGATTGCCAACCTTGCTGATGAATTCAAGGATCACTTGGTACCTGACTCTGGCTGCCATTATGACCAACTGATTGAAATTAACCTCAGTGAGGTGAGGCAGGGCATTGGTTCCCAGGAGTTTCTGAGGATGCGGGTTGTTCACGCGCCATCTGGAGACTTTTGGTGGGCCTTGGGGAGAGCTTGGGCAGGTCCCTGGCTGCACACCCAGCAAGGCTCTTGAGCTTTTGGTTCCCCAGGTGGTCATTGAGAAGCGTTCAGTTTGCCCCTGCCTCAGCTCTCGGAAAAGCCACGATTTTTACCCTTGAGCTTGCATTGTTGTGAGAATTCAGAGGGCAGGGTCCTAGATTCCAAGCCCGACCCTGGTGCCCTGAGACCTGAAGATCAGGGTAGCATTTGAAAGGCCAGAGGAAGGATGGGCTAGAGGGAGCAAAGTAGCAGAACAGAGCAGCTGAGGGTTTAGGCCCTGAAGCCAAGCTGCACAAGTTCAAATCCTGACTCTGCCACTTAAGCCTGTGACCTTTCTTCAGGTCACTATGGGCCTCACTTCATCATGTGTAAAACCCGAGGCAGTCATGGGAACTGAATGAGCTAATTCATGTAATAACTGTTGCTGATATTTATTGAGGGCTAATTGGGTGCCAGCCACTTCATTCAGTGCTTCATGCTGGTGATAAGTAGCGTCACGGATAAAATGTCTGGCCTCCAGATTCCAGAAGCACCACCTCATGGGAGATAACGGGCTGAGGGAGCCAGCAGCCTTGATTCATCCCATGCCTCTGCTGTCTCCAAGCTTGTGACCTTGGGCGAGGCAGGCAGCTCTGCCATCTGCAGGCGGGAGATGATGACCTTGGGGGTTGGAGGGCTCCAGGAGCGGGTGCCCTCTGCTAGGGCCCTTCCTGGGATGAGGTGTGAGCTCTAGAATGAGAGCTGGCCTCCCAGGCCCACCGTGACTGGGGGAGCAGGAGCCAGGCCATCCCCTGAAGGGGAACGGTGTCCACACACCAAGCTGAGCTCCTCCCCATTCCCGCCCCTGCCTCTTTTGCTTCAGCTGAAGCCGCACATCAATGGGCCCTTCACCCCTGACCTGGCTCACCCTGTGGCAGAAGTGGGCAGTGTGGCAGAGAAGGAGGGGTGGCCCTTGGACATCCGAGTTGGTGAGTACCCCCTACCCCCAACCCCAGAGCCAGCAGGTCCACCCAGGGCAGTGGACCATCTCCTGTGCTCACCTTGGGGCCCTTCCTGAATGGTTCAGGCACTTTGTGAAATAGTTTTTTTTCCCTCCACAGCTTCTTAAAGAAATTACTTTTTCTTGATATAAAAGAAATACATATCAGTGTAGAGACTATTGACAAAAGAATTTTAAAACACCCCTAATCTCCACCCTCAGCCAGAACCAGCTCTTTGTACATGCCCATACTGATGTGTGTAAATTTTGTTTTACGAACATTCCCTCTTACCAACCACCATGCCTGATTTTACTTTACATGCTTTACACACACACTGGCATGTTGGTACTGCTGTTGTCATCTTTTCGTGAAGCACGTGAACCCCGGTGGCCTGAGAGTGCATCTGACTGCCGCCTCATAGCCGGGTGGCTGTGAGCTCATTGCTTCACCCACTGTGCCTCGGTTCCCCAGCTCTGAAATGGGTGATTCTGTTGACCTTGCTGGGAGGAGGGGCATGTTGAGGGCTGGCGAGAGCTTTCGACGGCGCCTAGCATGAGGTGCTGTACAGTGTGTGCAGCCTTATTAGTTGACGTAAATAAAAAGAAATCTTTTGGTAACTTAATAATCAGAAAATAAATCACTGAACTGGTAGGACAGACTCTCTCTCTCTGTAGACAGTGTGATGTCATCCAGTCTTCACTGGCTTTTTGAATAACTATGATAGACTTCTTTTAAAGAATTCTTTTTTTCCTGATTATAAAACCAAGTAGAAAGCCAGAGAATGCTACAAAATATAAAAGAAAATGGGCCCCAGGTCCTTCCCCAGCAGTGGCCCTGTCAGTATTGCTGTGGGGGCCCTCCAGTGTGTGTCCACATACAAACGCTGTTCACTCCGCGACAGTGGGTTATACGCTGCCAAGTGTGTTCAGCGTCATGCTCAGTGGCCTCAGTTTCTCTTAAGTGTCTGGGTTGAGAGGATAGATAGCGAGATAGGTTGCTTCCAACTTCTGTCTGTTGGGAGCAGGGTCGGGGAACCCTTGACCGGATGTGGATCATTTGCGGTCAGGCGGAGAGCTCTGGTCAGTCTCCTCCTGACGGTCTGATCGGCACCAGGTCTGATCGGCAGCTGTACCAACTCCAGCNTGCTTCCAACTTCTGTCTGTTGGGAGCAGGGTCGGGGAACCCTTGACCGGATGTGGATCATTTGCGGTCAGGCGGAGAGCTCTGGTCAGTCTCCTCCTGACGGTCTGATCGGCACCAGGTCTGATCGGCAGCTGTACCAACTCCAGCTATGAAGACATGGGCCGCTCCGCAGCCGTGGCCAAGCAGGCACTGGCCCACGGACTCCAGTGCAAATCCCAGTTCACCATCACCCCAGGCTCGGAGCAGATCCGCGCCACCATCGAGCGGGATGGCTACGTGAGTGCCCGCGTGCCGCGCCCCGGCTCCCCCACCTCTCCTGCAGGGGCCGGGGCCCTGGGGTTCCCGCCAGCCTGCCCCCGACCTCTCCCCGCCCTCTCTCCCCACTGCAGGCGCAGATCCTGAGGGATGTGGGCGGTGTTGTCCTGGCCAATGCCTGCGGCCCCTGCATTGGCCAGTGGGACAGGTGAGAACCACAGGTGGCTGTTTTAAATGTATTTTTAAAAATTACTTTATTTTTAATGAAAGAATAATTGCTTTACAGAATTTTGTTGTTTTCTGCCAAAGAAGCACAGTTTTATAGGGCGGCCCCTTGTGTCCTGGGGTACAGAGCCCCAAATGTTGAGAGGACATGCCCCTGGGGTGGAGCTTCTAGGACTGTAGGGTATTAGAAGACTTTTCCAGGCAGGACTAGAGAGTTGGGCTGGAGGTAAAGAGGGAGTCCCCCGCAGCACTGAGTGGCTGCTTGGCTGAAGCCTGAGGAGTGGGAAGAAGCCAGGGAGGCCACATCCTAACGCACACAGTGGGGGGTTCAGATGGACCCTCCTGAAAGGACGCATGGCCCCAGTCAGGGGTCTCTTGGCCTCTTGTCTTATGTGTGGCTTCTAACGAACCTCAGTGATGCCTGAGGTTCCCGCCTGCTCCGTGGGTGTCGAGTCCCAGGAGGAGGTGACCATTTCCAGGTCTTTCCATTTCCCCGTCCTCTGCCATGAGCTCGGCAAGTCAGGCCAGGTGATAAGGCCAGATGTCCCTAACTGTGTTCCCTCCGACCTGGCAGGAAGGACATCAAGAAGGGGGAGAAGAACACCATCGTCACCTCCTACAACAGGAACTTCACAGGCCGCAACGACGCAAACCCCGAGACCCACGCCTTTGTCACGTCCCCAGAGGCGAGGCTCTGCCCTAACCCGGGATGGCCTCTGGGGGCCCTGCCCTGGCCAGTCAGGGGAGTGGGGACCCCGCAGAGCAGCTGAAGGAAAGTTGGCATCACAGGGCCAAGGGTTGTCAGAGCAGAAACCGAGAGCCACAGGCCTTGCCGGCCCCCGGCATCGAGCTCCCTGGGTGTGCCCTGCCTGGCTCCCTTTAGCCCCAGGAGTCTGAGGTTTTGTTAGAGTCACCACTGGGGACAGAAGGCAGTGCTGCCTCCGCCCGGCCACATGGGCCAGATCCTCAGTGCCTGGGGTCCCGTCGGTGACCCATGAGCAACGCAGGAGGCGCTCGCACTGCCCGCGCCAGGAGGGAGGCCGTGCCGTCAGGAACAGGCAGTGAGCTGCGCACTCTGGGCACTCAGGGTGGTCCACACAGCCAGTCTTCTGTGACTCGCTTTTCCTGCGCTGGGTCTTCGTTGCGGTGCACAGGCTTTTCTCTGGGGATCACTCTTGTTGGTTGTCGGGTTTCTCACCGCAGTGACCTCTCTTTCTGCAGAGCATGGGCTCCAGGGTGCAAGGGCTCAGTAGCTGTGGTGCGGAGAATTAGCTGCCCCACGGCACATGGACTCTTCTTGGACCACGGATCAAACCCGTGTCCCCTCCTTTGGCAGGGCATTCTTAACTAGTGAACCACCAGGGAATCCATGACTTGGTTTTTTAAATGAGCATTCCAGAAATACTTCAGTGAAGAAATGGCCCCCTCCATGTTTTCAGTGCTCATGAAGGAACGTGGTCGTCATGGCAACATTTCTGTGCCAGGCAGCCTTGCGGGGTCCAGCACTGGCCCTGCCCAAGGAGGTGGTGAGGTCCAGGCCCTGGGGGGCAGTAGAGGTGTGTGCGTGAACCCTCTGCAGGCCCTGGTCCCAGAGACATTGCTGCAGCTCCCTTTCTGCGAGGGGAGAATCTGGAAATTTCCCAGCTCCACCTCAGTTTCAGCCTAGGCTTCTGCTGAAGTAATAGGATGGGTGGGGAGTTTGGTGCGAATGACAAACTGGCCACCTCCATTCCAGATTGTCACAGCCCTGGCCATTGCTGGCACCCTCAAGTTCAACCCAGAGACTGACTTCCTGACAGGCAAGGACGGCAAGAAGTTCAAGCTGGAGGCTCCAGACGCGGATGAGCTTCCCCGAGCGGTGAGCAGGCATGGCCTCTGCCACCCGGCCCGGGGCTCAGGGCCACCGAGATGCTTCCGGCCCAGGAGGGGGTGCTCACGGGGAGGGAGAGCTTGGCACCCGGGAAGCTTGCCTGCCACGGGAGCGTGTCCACGTGGAACTGAGGGCTTGGCACCCAACCTGCCCTGTTGCCTGCTACAGGAGTTCGACCCCGGACAGGACACCTACCAGCACCCCCCCAAGGACAGCAGTGGGCAGCAGGTGGACGTGAGTCCCACCAGCCAGCGCCTGCAGCTCCTGGAGCCTTTCGACAAGTGGGACGGCCGGGACCTGGAGGACCTGCAGATCCTCATCAAGGTCAGCGGCTTGGGTCTGTGCGAACAGCTCTACTGCCAGGGCTCCCTCCCCGGGTGGGCAGGAGGGCCCGGGGAGCCACACAGGCGCCCGTGGAGGGCACGGCAGNAGCCGTGGTACATATACACAATGGAGTATTACTCAGCCATTAAAAATAATACATTTGAATCAGTTCTAATCAGGTGGATGAAACTGGAGCCTATTATACAGAGTGAAGTAACCCAGAAAGGAAAACACCAATACAGTATACTAATGCATATATATGGAATTTAGAAAGATGGTAACAATATCAGATATGCGAGACAGCAAAAGAGACACATATTTAGAGAACAGTCTTTTGGACTCTGTGGGAGAGGGCAAGAGTGGGATGATTTGGGAGAAAGGCATTGAAACGTATATAATATCATATGTGAAATGAATCACCAGTCCAGGTTCAATGCATGATACAGGATTCTTGGGGCTGGTGCACTGGGATGATCCAGAGGGATGGTATGGGGAGGGAGGTGGGAGGGGGGTTCAGGATGGGCAACATGTATACACCCGTGGCAGATTCATGTTGATGTATGGAAGAATCAATACAATGGTGTAAAGTAATTAGCTTTCAATTAAAATAAATAAATTTCTATTTTTAAAAAAATTCAAACTCCCAAATATATTTATGTTTATAATTCATGAGTGAAAACTTAGGGAAAATTAATTTCCTTAGCAAACTCCCCTAAGACTCCTAAACAAAGTAGATTTTTATTCCCCTTATTTACAAGAAATGAAGTTTTCTAAGTTGTACTACAACTGAAGCTCAGGGTGGGTGACTTTTTCTTTTATTCTGCCTAAATCACAAAGATAAACTACAGCAAAAACAGTATTTGTGCAAATACATACATAAGTACATGCATATATATATATATATATGCAAAGATGGACAGCAATATGTAGTTTCATGATCTCAAAATTCCCAATCCTAGCTCAATATCATCTTTTACACAGTTAAAAAAAAAAAAAGCTTATTGTTTGTTACATATTTTAATAGCAACTGGTGTATGTAATACATTTACCCTAGAGATGAAAGACCTTGATTTGAGATGTACATGTGCCTTCCTTCACATTCTATACCTTGTTTTTCCAATCCAATTCTGACTTTGATCTTTAATATCTAGTTCTAGGTGTCTTCATCTTATTAAACTATAAGAAAAGAAATAGAGATTAGTAAGTTCTTTAAAATCAATAAAATAATAGCAAACAAAATAAAGTTAATGTTAAGAAAAACACAGTACAGAGGTATGTATGTTCCAACACATTCAATCAAGAAACTAGAAGAATTTCCAACCTTAAGACAGGAAATTATCATAATGTCTTAGACTGTGGATGGCAGAAATTGCAGCAAAGGAAGGTATATAAATCTTATGCATAGCTTGTAACATATGTTCTCTAAAGCTTTATTCACAATCAGTAGTAATACATGATTATCAATAGCAAATAACATTTCTTATGGAGAGATTTTACTTGGAAATATGTGCTTGTTTTAGAATAAGAGGTTATATTTCTCATGAAATTAAATATAATCAACTAAAACATGACTCATATGTATGGAACCATGTATCCCCATGTATATTCATGCCAATGAAGGAATCATGTCAATCCAATAAAATATGTTATTAATCTTGTGAAGATGTTCAACTAATGAACAGTCAGACCTAGCTTCTGAATATTGATTCATTTTGTATATGGCTGTTGATGGAAAGTCTCTCTGAAAGAGAACTGATTAACTACCTAAGTACTGAATAAAGTTAAATTCTAAAATTTGAATAAGGTCGAAATTTAAAGACAATGAAAACTATTTTTTAAAATTTGCTCCTTGATTTGAATTTCAGCTCAGTTCAGTCGCTCATTCATGTCTGACTCTTTGCGACCCCATGAACTGCAGCATGCCAGGCCTCCCTGTCCAACACCAACTCCCAGAATCCATCCAAACCCATGTCCATTAGGTTAGTGATACCATTCAACACATATCTCATCCTCTGTTGTCCCCTTCTTCTTCTGCCCACAATCCCTCTCAGCATCAGGGTCTTTTCCAATGAGTCAGCTCTCTGCATGAGGTGGTCAAAGTACAGGAGTTTCAGCTACAACATCAGTCCCTCCAATGAACACCCAGGACTGATCTCCTTTAGAATGGACTGGATGGATCTCCTTGCAGTCCAAGGGACCCTCAAGAGTCTTCTCCAACACCACACTTCAAAAGCATCAATTCTTTGGCACTCAGCCTTCTTCACAGTCCAACTCTCACATCCATACATGACCACAGGAAAAACCATAGCCTTGACTAGACAGACCTTAGTCAGCAAAGTAATGTCTGCTTTTGAATATACTATCTAGGTTGGTCATAACTTTTCTTCCAAGGAGTAAGCGTCTTCTAATTTCATGGCTGCAGTCACCATCTGCAGTGATTTTGGAGCCCCCCAAAATAAAGTCTGACACTGTTTCCCCATCTATTTCCCATGAAGTGATGGGACCAGATGCCATGATCTTCATTTTCTGAATGTTGAGCTTTAAGCCAACTTTTTCGCTCTCCTCTTTCACTTTCATCAATGTAGAATGTATGGAAGGGTAGAGCCCAAGACACCAGGTCATTCAACCACTGAGCTCCTCGCCCAGGTGAGCTATCTTTTGTTTGACCCAACAGATAAAGGTGAAGGAGTTACATGGAAATGGGTCAGTGAACCTCTGACATAGTCATTATTACCAACAATAAAAACATCACCAATAAAATCAAGTGGACAGTTATGGGCTGGGTATAAATGTGAATAATTTCTCATTCTTTAATTTATTCTTTGGGACAGTCCTTTGGATAGGTTTAATTGCTATCCCTATTTTAAAAATGAGGAAAACAGGGCTTGAGAATTTTAGTTACATAATCACATGGAGGGTAAGAGACAGCAGAATGTTGGATGATTATTTTTCCAATTCCACAGGTCATCATCACTGCCCATTTTGCTGCCTGGTTTGTCTATTTGAACGGAAGCTGTGGAACAGGAAGAGAATCTCTTTTTAAAAATATTTGAATTTCTAGACCTCATTAGAGTATACTTGCTACATAGCAGGACATCAATTAGTGGTTGGTGGAAGGGTGGGAGAAAAGGAAAGAATGGAGGAAGAAAAACAAGAGAAAAGCCGAGACAAGATAACTTAGGTTGTCTGACAATGGAAAAACAATTGCAAATCAATTTCTGACAGTGATCGGTTCTAATGGATGGGAGACTCCATGCCGTGTCACTTAGATACTGAAGAACTCCCCAGGTAGGAGTGACTGTTGCTTGAAGCCCTTTTGGGTGATGTCCTGGGCTGAAAAGAGTCACGCTGCCCAAGTTCATGACCAGGTTTCTGAGAGCGGCCCAGAAGCGGCGACTGGTGGGTGGGTGGGAAGAAGAAGGCATAGGCGTAAAGGTCCAGCCCCCAGGTACCCCGGCCCTGATCTAGATTAATTCCAAAGGTCAATCCCCGCTCCAGAGCTGGTTGAGGTCTTGTGATGACTGAATCGCAGCCTGAATCCTGCATCTTTCGCTTTCCTAGCAGGTGGGAAGTAGGACACCACCCAATAAACTCCCAACACTCAGATCTCCTTCT
>SJYV01008477.1:4833-17785 GCA_006410875.1 Neotragus pygmaeus | reverse complement strand
AAGTCGGAGAAGGAGAAGCACCTGGACGACGAAGAAAGGAGGAAGCGAAAGGTGAGCGAGGGCGGCCCAAGCCCTCGGGGCGGAGGTGGACGGAGCCAGGGCTGCCCGGGCTGGGGCTGCGGCGTCCTCTGCGGCGGAGCGCGCCCCGCGGAGCCAGGGCGTCCCGTTTCTCATCTCTCGCCCGGCCCCTGTGGAGGGTCTCAGGAAGGGTGGGGTCTGCAGTGGGGAGGGTCCCGGAAGAGGCTTTTCGCTCTCAGCGCCTCCTTAGCGACAGGACGTCTGTTGAAAACCACTGCGTGGCCCTCCCGGCCGTGACCCTGCCCCGCAGGAGGAGAAGAAGCGGAAGCGGGAGAGGGAGCACTGTGACGCGGAGGGGGAGGCCGACGGCTTCGACCCGGGGAGGAAGGTGGAGGTGGAGCCGCCCCCCGACAGGCCGGTGCGGGCGTGCCGGACGCAGCCAGGCGAGTGGCGGCACGCGGGGCCTCCTGGAGCTGGGGGCTTGTCATGGGGAGGCTTTCTGCCCTTCGGCTTGGGGAGACGCCAGGCTTGTCGTGGGGAGCAGCGGCTGGCTTTCTGCCCCTGGGCTTGGGGAGACGCCTAGGATGGAAGGAGCCACACTCTCCGTTCCCAGGCCTCACAGAGGAGCTGGGCCAGCCTGAGTTTCTTGCTGCTCGCTTTGAGCTTCTCGAGCAGGGCTTGGCCCGCTGCGGCTCCTGGCCTCTTAGCGCGAGAGCCCCAAGAAGGTCCTCGGAGATGGGAGGAGGCGAGCACTGGCGTCAGTCGTTCAGGCCCTTAGATCCCCAGGAGCTGTCCTGGCTTCAGGCGAGGAAACCTGGAAAGCTCGGGCCCTCTCTGATCTGTGTGGACAGTTCCCTCCAGTTTCAGACTGTCAGGCGCCTCTGGGGGGAGGCTCGCTGGCTCTGACTGGAGGTGTGACCACCTCTGATTTGCTGGGGGAGTGGGGAGACATCGTCTTGCGGTCATGGGGGTGGTGTCTGCTGGTAGCCCCACTCCCGGGGAGCAGTAAGGCATGGGGCCACTGGGCCTGCTGGGGGGGAGACAGGTCGGCACAGGGCCGCAGCTGCTCGGCTGAACGTAGCTGTGGAACGCCTGCGGCTGCTGCCGTGTCACTTCAGCCGTGTCCGACTCTGTGCGACNAGCCCCACTCCCGGGGAGCAGTAAGGCATGGGGCCACTGGGCCTGCTGGGGGGGAGACAGGTCGGCACAGGGCCGCAGCTGCTCGGCTGAACGTAGCTGTGGAACGCCTGCGGCTGCTGCCGTGTCACTTCAGCCGTGTCCGACTCTGTGCGACCCCATAGATGGCAGCCCACCAGGCTCCCCTGTCCCTGGGATTCTCCAGGCAAGAACACTGGAGTGGGCTGCCATTTCTTTCTCCAGTGCATGGAAGTGAAAAGTGAGAGTGAAGTTGCTCCGTCGTGTCCGACTTTTAGCAACCCCATGGACTGCAGCCCACCAGGCTCCTCCATCCCTGGGATTTTCCAGGCAGTGGAGTGCCTGCGGTTGCTAGTGGTCACTCGGCTCGCTCACGCCGCCTGTTGAGCGCCCTCCCCCGTGTGCCTGGAAAGCTTGTGGCCAGTGATGTTTCCTTGGCCTTTCCTGGTCTCACTCGGCAGTGTGGCCCTGGTGCCCAGGGTGACTGGCTCCCCAGTTGAGAAGAGCATTCAGAGCCCCACCTCTGGGGTCTGGGTGCAGCCGTGGGGACGCAGCAGGGAAGGCCGTATGCATCCACGCTCTTGTGGAGGGAAACCTGACTAACTTCCGTGTTCACGTTCCCTGGAATCAGTGCTTTCATGCTGTGCACCCAGAGATGTAGTTAATAGAGTCCTCACAAGAACACCCATTTTATCCCCATTTTACTACTAGTGAGCAGAGAATATAAATAGAATGCTATCAGGGCATTCATTGGTGATTTCTGTCCAAAGTCTTGATTGCATCTTCTTACCTTGTCTGGAACGTCCTAGGCCCAGGAGCGGTGCGGGCTGGGGACAGGGTGGCCCGTGACAGCCCATCTTGGTTGTCTCGGTGCAGGGGGGGGGGTTGGGGGGCTGCTGCTGGGTCTCTGCCCCTTTCTCCAGCTGCACTAGGTGGGGACTGTGTGTGGGTTTGCTCACCTTCTCATCTGCTGCTCGTGTGAGCCTGGAACACTGGAACAGGAAATAGATTAATAAGGACCACGAAATTGGCGTTTTCTTTATGGTGAAGCGTTAGCAAAACACTTTTGGTTAATTTTACTTTTTCTGTTTTTAAATCGGCAGCTGAAAGCGAGAGCACGCCTATTCAGCAGCTGCTGGAGCACTTCCTCCGCCAGCTGCAGAGGTAAAAGGTGCCCCGAGGGGCTACTGCTGGGGGCGTCTGGGCTTTCTGTATGTTGTTGGTTTCACAGGGGGTGGGCATGCCTGGGGGAGCAGAGCGCAGGGTTCCAAGAGCCCCAAGTCGGCACCAGGGGTCAAACGCCAGAGGGTGGGATCGTGGCAGGACCCAGGACGGTGCTTCTGGAGTTCTTAGTGTATACAGAACACACCACGGTCTGAGAGCTGCTGCCGCTCAGGCGCTTCAGCCGTGTCCAGCTTTGCCAGGCTCCCCCGTCCCTGGGATTCCNGGCTACTGCTGGGGGCGTCTGGGCTTTCTGTGTGTTGTTGGTTTCACAGGGGGTGGGCATGCCTGGGGGAGCAGAGCGCAGGGTTCCAAGAGCCCCAAGTCGGCACCAGGGGTCAAATGCCAGAGGGTGGGATCGTGGCAGGACCCAGGACGGTGCTTCTGGAGTTCTTAGTGTATACAGAACACACCACGGTCTGAGAGCTGCTGCCGCTCAGGCGCTTCAGCCGTGTCCAGCTTTGCCAGGCTCCCCCGTCCCTGGGATTCCCCGGGCAAGAACACTGGAGTGAGTTGCCATTTCCTTCTCCAGTGCATGAAAGTGAAAAGTGAAAGTGAAGTTGCTCAGTCATATCCGACTCTTAGTGACCCCATGGACTGCAGCCCACCAGGCTCCTCTGTCCATAGGATTTTCAGGCAAAAGCACTGGAGCATAAATTTTCTTAATTTTAAGAAGCAACCTTAGATTTTGGTTAATTGCATCAGATTTTTTACTGTGAGGTGTTTTGTTCAAACACTTAGGTCTTAGGGTTTTTCCAGTTTAAATAAAGATATCTGTGTTTTCAGAAAAGATCCTCATGGATTTTTCGCTTTTCCTGTAACGGATGCAATCGCTCCTGGGTACTCAATGATAATAAAGCACCCAATGGACTTCGGCACCATGAGAGACAAGATCGCAGCCGGCGGGTACCAGTCAGTCACGGAGTTCAAGGTAGAGCACTTCGCGATCATGGCCGGCGTGTACCAGTCAGTCACGGAGGCCAAGGCAGAGTGTCGCGCCTCCTGGAGCCGTCGCTAGGGAGCTCCGTGTGCCTTCACGTGCAGCAGGCCCTCATGCAGCTTTGCTTGTTGGCAGTCGCAAGCTCTGTGGGTGTTTGTGTGTTGGGCTGGTGGTTTGAAAATACAGGGGTCAGTTGTCACTTTCTCCATGTTTTGGTCTAAAAGTCAGTCTGTGTCTTGCGTGCTAGTAGGCATTTGTTATTAAGTTACTGTTTTGGCATAAACGGACATGTTGGGTCCAGCGGAGGTGTCTTTGACCTGACCTGCAATGTGATTTTCTAGTGTAATTAACCGGGAGCTTAGGCTGTTTAGCATCGTGGTTTTGTCTCCCGAGTGCTCTGTTCTGGCTCTGTCTTTCAGCGCTGGCTGTGAAAGGTGAAAGCTGCTTTCGGCATCAGAGTCAGGGGAGGTCACGTGTTTGTCACTGTTGACAGTGATGCCCTTTAGAAAAGGCGTTGCGTTTCTTTCTTAGGTTCTGTTGTTCACTTTGGCCAAGCTTGGCTTTCCTATTTTTGCTTACTGGAGAACTCGCTGAAAGTGTTGGCTGACCTGTGACTGAAGGGTGGGTGGGAGAAAAGGAGAGTTTTCCTGGGAGTTCGGGCAGGTGGTTCCCTGCGTCCGTGTCCTGAAGGGCACCCGGCCACCTGTGGGCCCAGTCTGGTCAGTCGCCCAGTGGCACAGCTGAGCTGTGAGGAGCGCCACCCTGTCCCCCGTGGTGACCTGAGCCTGTCACAGTCGGGACCTGCGACACGGGCTTTGTGGCCTCAGCCCAGGGCCGAGCGCGCTGGCCTGGCCAGGGAAGGGCTCCCGGTGCACGCACCGCCTCCGCGGTCGTTGCCTGAGGCTGACTCCTCTGTCCGGGCGCCCTGCATAGTCTGGCTGGGGTGACAGAGTGCTGACGTTTCAGGCCGTTCAACTTTAATGTAACTTGCTCACTTACTCAGGAGAAAGTGTTTTTCTGATGGTACTAGAGTAACCATCTGTAGGCAGAATTTCAAATTCTATGAAAAAACTTGAGAGAGAGAGGGCGTGCCCAGCTCTCAGTTTATCCCTCTGCTTTGCTTAAAAGAGCTGGTTGTTGGTTCTTATTGCTGTTAATGTCTGAGTTCCTTCCAAGGGCAGGGAAGGGGGCAGGTCAGGAAAGAAGCGGAGGAACCGGCATTTTACCCCCGTGAAGTGTGTGTGTGTGCTACGTTCAGAAAGGGTTACATAGTTTGGCAAGCTTCTCATTCAGGTGTTTTTGTGCAAGTGAAGACTAATGAACAGTTACGAAAATTTCTCAAAGTTTTTAAAAATGATTCTTGAATTAGTCATAAAAAAGTGAAATATTATTTCGCTTTTGCAGCAACATTTGCAGCAACGTGGATGAAATTAGAGGTTATACTAAGTGAAGTGAGTCAGGCAGATGTTATAGGGCATCGCTTACAGGGGAGTTTCTAAACGATGACGCAAATGAACTTGTCTACGCAACAGAGACAGAGTGGTGGCTGCCGGAAGGGCAGGGCTGGGGGAGGGCAGATCAGGGCTGCGGGAGGAACAGACACAGATGCCACATGCAGGCACTCACTGTGTGGAGCAGGGAGGTATCCTTAGTGTCTTACAATAAGCTGCTACAGAAAGTGAGCTGAAAGATGCCCATAGATTAAAAGAAAGGTCTTCCTTAAGCCAGAGAGCCACATTTGCTTTCCAGGGTGTTCCAGTGCCGTCTTTGGCTTCTTTTGATAGGACTCTCGAGTCTGTTGGCATCTGTGTGGTGTTCCACATCTGACTAATTGTCTCTTTTTCAGGCTGATTTCAAGCTGATGTGTGACAACGCAATGACATACAACAGGCCGGACACTGTGTACTACAAGCTGGCCAAGAAGATCCTGCATGCCGGCTTCAAGATGATGAGCAAAGTAAGGGGCCTCCGGTGGCCGGTGCGGGGCTGCGGCCGAGCGCCCGAACGGAAGCTAACAGCGAACGCCATGCTCCGTCCATGCCCCCGGCCTCAGCACGGGCCCTTTGCTCTAGGGAGCCCCCAGCCAGCCGCCCCTGAGAGCACGCTCCTCCTCCAGACACGCCCCCCTCTCTGCTCCTGCTCGTGGCCGTGTCCCCAGCAGGCTGGGGGCAGGGCTCCAGATGTGTGGGCCTCGCTGGCTTGCGGCCTGCCTCGTGGGTTCGTCGTGTGTGGCTGCCTCCCGGAGCCCAGCGCCCCACGTCGAGCCCCGGGGCCCACCTCTGTCCCGTGAGCCAGACTGCATGCGCCACATGTTAGGACCAGTGCTGGCCTCCCCAGCCTTGGGGACGCGCCCCCAGAGGGTTAGCCGCCAGGCCGGGCAAGGCTGCGGCCGCCCCCCACCCCCCCTCGATTCGTCGGTGCTGTGGCCGGAGGGAGAGGTCAAGCCCGCGGCTCTGTGCTTTCTGGTTCCAGGAGCGGCTCTTAGCTCTGAAGCGCAGCATGTCGTTTATGCAGGACATGGATTTCTCTCAGCAGGCGGCTCTTCTGGGCAACGAAGACACGGCTGCCGAGGAGCCTGTCCCCGAGGTCGTGCCCGTGCACATAGAGACGGCCAAGAAGTCCAAGCGGCCAAGTAGAGAAGTCATCAGGTAGAGCCGCCCACCTGCCTGGCCCTGTGGGCGCTGATGCCCTCGCTGCTGGCAGGCGCCGCGTCCCAGCCCGTCTCTCACGGCGGCTGGGACGAAGCTGCACCCTGTGTTCACACAGAAGCAGCCCTCCTCCCCGCCCACTCGGGAGCGCAGTGGCTGTGGCGGCGGTCCTCGTCCTGCCAAGAGTGCCAGGAGGCCCTGGGCACTGGGGTCGGCCCCCAGGGGCACAGTTCTCCACTCTGGCCCCACTCCCCGCGCGCCGGGGCAGCGACGGGCCCTGTAGGGGAGTCACGGCCACCCCCGCGGGTGGCGGGGGCACGGGCTGAGCCACGCTCGCCAGCCACGCTCGCGCTCGGTCCCAGACGTGGCTCGCCAGGCCTGCTGCCTGGCGCTGCTGCTGCCGCGTCCTGTGAGTTCTCACTGGCCCTTCACCTCCGAGGGGCCCCTCGTGCGGGACGGTGCTGGTGGCCGGGGCTCCGTGCTGCTGTTGTGGGTGACAGCTCGGGTCAGGGCGGGCAGGGGCCTGTCCCTGGGCTCCTGCAGCTGGGGCCCTGGCTGTGAGGGGGCTTCCTGTAGGCTTGGGACCCCAGAGGGCTCGCCCCACGCCCATTGGAGGGGCTCCACCGCTCTGCTTCTAGAGCCTCCACGAGGAGACACCCTCCCTCGGGTGCTGGCAGCTGCCTCTTCCCCCTGCCGTCTGGGGCACTCTGGGGCCTGCGGGCTGCTCACGGCNTGAGGGGGCTTCCTGTAGGCTTGGGACCCCAGAGGGCTCGCCCCACGCCCATTGGAGGGGCTCCACCGCTCTGCTTCTAGAGCCTCCACGAGGAGACACCCTCCCTCGGGTGCTGGCAGCTGCCTCTTCCCCCTGCCGTCTGGGGGCTGCGGGCTGCTCACGGCCAGCGCCCCGACCCTGCACGGAGGTACTGCTGCCGTTGGCCCAGTGCCTGAGTGACGCTGTTGGCAGCGAGGCCCTGTCGCGCTAGAGTGACCAGAAGCTGGGGCTGAGACCCAGGGCCCTCCACTCGGCTGGCGTCCATGCACCGTAGCCCGCGGAGGGTTAGGAGCGTGTGTCCCCCACCACCCCCTCTGCCACCGCGGGCGGGCCTCCAGGAGGGCAGGCGTGACCCGTGCGTGTCCCCGCCTCACAGCTGCGTGTTCGAGCCGGAGGGGAACGCCTGCAGCCTGACAGACAGCACCGCGGAGGAGCACGTGCTGGCGCTGGCGGAGCACGCGGCCGACGAGGCCCGCGACAGGATCGGCCGGCTGGTGCCCGGCGGCAAGGTAGCGCCCCCGCGGGCCGGCTGGGTCGCCTGCCTGGCGCTGGCCTGTCGGTACGACCGGGTGTCAGCAGTCGTCGCGAGCATCTGGCCCGAGCGCCGCCGTGTCCTGGTGCCGTTGTCGCTGGGGGGTTGGTGCCTCGTCCCCGCGGCTGCCGCAGCCGGCTGGCCATCTCCTGGGAGCGGGGGTGGCGTGTGGTGTGCAGGTCGCCGGCCAGCAGAGGGTTGCGCTCTGTCTCCAGGCCGAGGCCAAGCCCGCCCTGCCTGTCCGTGGCGGCGCGTCCTCTCCGTGTTCTCAGGGTCTGCGCCCGTGCAATCTCCCTGGGTCTGGCCAGGCGTGAGCCGGTCCTCAGGGCCTGCCCTGCTCTGCACACCTCCTCTCGGACACAGGAGGCATCCGGTAGGCTTGGCGGGAATCGCGTGGGCAAGTGGTTTTAGGTTTCCTGGTGATTGTTAGTGAGGAGAGCCAGCGCTGGTGTTCTGTTTGCCCTGGGGTGTCTCATGCTCTGTTTTCACAAAGGGTGTGTGGAAACCTAGTTGAACGCTCTATTCTAAGTCTGCAGAGGTTTCACATAAAGAGCCGTGCATGGTCGCGGTGGGGACGTGTCGGGTTATATGAGACACACCACGCTTCACGTCACCCGTCTCCTGCTGGTTGCACGCGCCTGCTGTAGGGTGTGAGGCCGTGTGGTCGCACGTGCCTGCTGTAGGGTGTGAGGCCCGTGTGGTCGCACGCGCCTGCTGTAGGGTGTGAGGCTCGTGTGGTCGCGGGGCAGCCCTGTGTGTCGAGCCTGGTGTGCACTGTGGTGGCTCCTCGGCCCCCGAATCAGCGTTTCTGCAGCGAGCACTGATTCCTCACAGACGAGGGCGCCCCGCCCTGTCTGGGCCTGCACGCACAGAGAGCTGGGACGGCCACGTCTGTCCGTGCATCTGTCTGTGCAGCCTGCCCTGACTCAGTTCACCAAAGGCCGTGCGTTCACACCGAAACCTCCAGGTCTGCCCACACCCGAGGGTCCTCTGCTCCTCGCGGGCTCGAGGCTGTAGCGAGGAGCTCTGCTGTCCCCCGCGCCCCATCCCTGGGCTCCCCTGTACCAGTGCACACGGCTGCTCCCAGCCTGCGAAGGGCCCTGCTCCCGGGGGGAGCTCAGTTTAGATGGAGGCGGGCTCTGTGTGTGGGGGCGGGACCTCTGGTCTCCTTGACCGGGCTCTGCCCCAGCTCGCATTGGTCAGGCTTCCAGCTCCTGGGAAAGGCTGTTTCTGGGGAGTGTCACGTGTCCTTGAAGCTCCTGGTCATGAGGGTCCTAGGAGCCCGGCTCAGGAGCTCCTCTGCGGCACATGTTCGCCCAGGGTGGTGTGCTCGGGGCGAGTGTGTCCGTGGTCTTGGGGGCGGGGAGCTCTGCGGTTCAGGGCTGGCTCAGGGCAGGCCGTCCTCGGGCCACGGCCCTCCTGGCCCCTCCAGGGCGCCCTGTGCCGGGGGAGCCCTGGGCGGGGCCTGGAGGCTGCGGGGCTTGGGGGCACGGGCACTCAGGCCATTCCCTTGCAGATGGGCTACCTGAAGAAGAACGGGGACGGAAGTCTGCTCTACAGCGTGGTCAACACGGCCGGGCTGGAGGCCGACGGTGCGTGCCCGCCCCACCCCATCCTGTCTGCTGACCGGTCCAGTCCCTAATCTCCACGCCTTGGTGACGTGTAGATGGGGCATGGCCCATCGCCCACGTGGCAGCATACGAGTGTGGTCAGGGGTCCTCTGTGGGTGCGGAGGGCAGGACCTGACCACTTTAACCGTCAGCTGGAGTGAATCATAGTGTTCTTGATAAAAGAGAACAGGCAAGCTGGTTCCGCTGCGAGCGCGAGATTGAGGTTCTGATGGGGACGTGGAGACCTCTCAGGCCCCAGTCCCCGTGAGAACCACGCACAGGCCTGTCGGGAGGCGGAGCCGGCCGTGTTGCCTATGCAGCGCACGGGCTGAGGCCTGAGGCGGGGTCCGGAGCGTGAGTTGGGGTTGTGTTGCCGCGCAGTGGGCCGACCGCTGGCTTTTCACTCTGAAACCGCAGGCAGCCGAGGTTTCAGGGTGCTGTCGGCTGTGTAGACCTGAGTTCAGATGGCTCCAGAGGGCCCCGGGCTGTGCTCCCACGTGGCGGGGGCCGCCTGCTCACGGGCCTGGTCCCTTGCAGAGGAGGAGACCCACCCGGTGGACCTGAGCTCCCTGTCCAGCAAGCTGCTGCCCGGCTTCCCCACGCTGGGCTTCCGGGAGGAGCGGCGGAGCCGAGGTGAGGCACCACCCCCGATCCCACCCCCCGCCCAGCGGCTGCTGCGTCAGGCCCAGCCCTGGGTCTCATCATGCTCGGGGGGGGGGGGTGTCCCGGGAGGGACAGGAGCTGGAGCTCAGACGGCAGGACCCTCCTCCACGTCGGCCAGTGTGGGGCCTCCTCCCCCTGCTCAGCTGCCCTCCGCGTGCTGGTGGTCCAGTGACGCCATTTAAAGTTCCTTCAACAAAGTCACGATTCCTCCGCTTGGGGGTCATGATGCTGTAGGCAGCAGACAGACCCCCCCGCCTGGAGGTTCCTGAGAGCGCGGGGTGGGGAGCACGTGGGCTCTGCGCGGGGTCTCCATGGTCCCTGGAGACGAGGCATGCACGTGGCCCGTGTGTGTGTGCCCCTCACGTCGGCCCCTGCACCCCCCCCAGTCACCTTCCTCTCCAGCGCCAGCACCGCGCTCTCCACGCACAATAACTCTGTGTTCGGCGACTTGAAGGCTGACGAGGTGGAGCTGCTGTACTCAGCCTACGGAGACGAGACGGGCGTGCAGTGCGCATTGAGGTGGGTGGGCTGGCCAGCGTCTGTGGCGGGCTGCAGGCCATGGTGGTGTTCAGAAAATGACTGGCCTCTGCTGGTGGCCTCGAAGCTCAGGTAACTGGACCAGGTTTTTAAGGGGGTGACGATCCAGGCCAGAGCCTGCAAGAGCCTGGTGTGACCACCGTGCTCCCAGGAAGCCAGGGTCACAGCCGTCCAGGGGCTTCCGCGCCCGTGCGTCGGCTCAGGCTGCCAAGACCAGGTGTTTGCAACAGCACCCGCGTCCTGGAGGCGGGATCCAAGCTCCTCCTGAGGCCTGGCTCCTCGGTGCAGAGGCTGCCCTCCTCAGCTCCTCCCCGAGTCCTCCCCAGCGTCTCCCTCCCCCGCAGAGTCCTCCCCCAGCTTCACTGTGCCTCTCGAGCTCCCTTGCTCTGGAGACGCTGAGGGCCGCCCCGAAGGCGTCATTCTAACTGAATTCCCTCTAAGGCCCCGTCTCCATGTCCAGCTGTGTTTGAGGTGCAGGGGGTCGGCCTCAGCATGTGATGTTGGGGACATAGTTCAGCCCCAGTTGTGACAGGTGTGACTCTACAGTTAGTGACCTGGTATTGCACCTGCGGACTGGGATTTATATGTTTTCATTCCTGAGAGAAAAGACCATTCCTTTAGAATTTAGTGTCTTATGTGGGGACTGTGACAGCTGTGCTGGTCAGTGAGAAATGGAGTCTCCCCATGTCAGATCTCCGTCTCCAAAAACAACGTGGACTGCGTGTGAAGAACACCCAGGGCTCAGTTAGTCTCCATCCGGCACGGTGAACGCGTAGCTGGTCCCAAAGTCTGTGCGAAGAGAAGTAGAGGAGGAGAACCAAGAGGAGGTGTGAGGGCGGAGGGCGGCCTCCCAGGAGACCTTGCGTCATCCTGCCCCAGCGCACAGCTCTGGGGCCCGCTGCCCTGGCACGGAGTCCAGGCAGCTGGACGCTGGGTGCGGAGTCCAGGCAGCCGCCCTTGGTCCAGGCAGTGATGCTGGGCGCGGAGTCCAGGCAGCCAGACGCTGGGTATGGAGTCCAGGCAGCCGGACGCTGGGCGCAGAATCCAGGCAGCCGCCCTTGGTCCAGGCAGCCGGACGCTGGGCGTGGAGTCCAGGCAGCGACGCTGGCGCAGAGCCCGCTCCCAGCCGTGTGGAGGCTTTGCCGTCAGGGCTGCTTCCGGCCTGGCTGTGCTGCTCAGGCTGTGGGTTCTGCTCCCAGCGTCTGTTCTCAACTTGTGGCCTCTGTTTTGAACTCGCTAGCATGGTTTGGGATTTTCTCGCTTTCTTATGGTCCAAAATGGCCCCAGAGGTGCTCCCAGCCCACCCAGCGTGGAGCCCTCCGTGTGATTTCTCCTTCATCTCCTTGTGTCCCTGAACCCAAAACAGACGTGGGTCCTCTCATAAAGTGGGCATGAGGGCTTAGGTGTGCAGGCGCCTTGCTCTCCGCTTTGCCTTCCGTTTGCTTGTTGTTTTGGGGTTACTGTTGTCCACCCCCGACCCGCCACCTCTGGACCTCGGGGGTGGGCAGTCCGGTGCGAGGGTGAGGAACGCAGGTCCCAGCCTGCTCTTGTGGCCCCCTCCAGCTTGCAGGAGTTTGTGAAGGATGCCGGGAGCTACAGCAAGAAGCTGGTGGACGACCTCCTGGACCAGATCACGGGTGGGGACCACTCGCGAATGCTCTTCCGGCTGAGGCAGGTAGGCAGCAGCCCCAGCAGCCGCCACATGGGAGCAGGGAGTGTGTGTGAGGCGACCCGGAGCTGTTCTCCCCGCGGGTCGGCTGCCTCCCAGGGAAACCTAAGAAGGACGCCCTCGTCTGGCACACGCTCTTCGTCCCTTTTTAGACCTGCTTTCTTCATCAGCTGTCACCTTCCATCGTCCTGAGAAACGTCCTTTTACCTTAAAGGACCTTTTTATTTATCTGAAAACTGTCTCATTTTACCTTCATATTTGAAACTTGTCTTCCTGATGTCGACACCTAGATGATGTCTCAGCCTCTTTGTGGAGTGATGTCTGATTCACCTTGTGTCTGAGGAAGTGTCTGCAGTCACTTTTATTTTTATTTTCCAATGTAGTATGTCTGTTTTTGGTCAAGATCAGGATTGGCAAACTTTGGCCTGTGAGCTAACAATGTTTTTTTTTTTTACAGATTTTTAGTGTTTTAGAAAGTAGAAATGGAGAGCGTGCCACACCCGTGCATGACCACAAGGCTTTGAATGTTCCCTCTCCAGCCATTTTGAGTTTCTTTTTGTATACAGTACTAGAGGAACATTTTAATTTCATTTTTTCGCATGTAGCATTGCACTTTTTCCAGCACTACTTATTGAATAGACTCTCTTCTTGCATTGGAAGAGTTAACGTTGTTAAAATGATCATATACTCCAAGGCAATCCATAGATATAGTGCAGTCCCTATCAAAACACCAGTGGCATTTTTCAGAAAGTTAGAACAAATGATTTTAAAGTATACATGGAGGCACAGGAGACCCCGATAGACAAAGCAGTCTTGAGAGAGAGCCCAGGGGTATCACCCATGCGGATTTCAGCGTGTGCCGCTGAGCTGCCGGAATCCAAGCAGCGTGGTGCTGGCGCTGAACTAGCTGCATAGACAAGTGGAGGATGGGGAGCCAGAAGGGAGCCAGGCGCTTGCGGCCTGCTCAGGACAGGTGGCGAGCGTGCTCCGGGTGCGCTACTGAGCACGAGCTGTTCAGCCTGGCATGCTCCAGGCCGCTGCCGCTGGCTGCATCGCGTCTCACTCTGCGACCCCAGGGACGCAGCCCGCTAGGCTCCTCTGCCCTCCATCGTCCCCTGGATTTTGCTCAGGCTCACTTCCGTTGAGTCGGTGATGCCATCCAACCATCCCCTCTGCTGGTCTCAGCA
>SJYV01008476.1:34767-84079 GCA_006410875.1 Neotragus pygmaeus | reverse complement strand
AAGGGATTCTCAAGAGTCTTCTCCAACACCACAGTTCAAAAGCATCAATTCTTCGGTGCTCAGCTTTCTTTACAGTCCAACTCTCACATCCATATATGACGACTGAAAAAACCATAGCTTTGATTAGACAGACCTTTGCAACAAAGTAATGTCTTTGTCGGCAAAGTAAAGTCTCCTCTACTTAAATTTAAATATTTTATCATCTTACTAATTTTACATTCTTTGCAAGTATGAAACAATGGGATAACTGTTATGTGTAAAGCAGTGTGAGTTTTTTAGGAAATGAAACTCACTCCATGGAGTATTACAAAAAGGGACAACCATTTTCTTAACAGGAAAATTCAGTGCTACCAGCCCTAGGAAGGCCTTTCCTGCTTCAGTAAGCTTATCCCAGAAAAGCAGCTGAATTAAGGGCCAGAAATATCATGCAACCCATATAAATACTTGCAGTGTTGCAAAACCCAGGTTAGTAAGAGGCTGTGTTGGCCTCCCCCAATTTCTGCCTTACTGACCTTGAACTTGCCTGTAAAAGGCCTAACGTTGTTGAGGGGCAGTATTTGCATCTTGGCACTGAATAAAAGTACTT
Organism: Neotragus pygmaeus; assembly: GCA_006410875.1. Taxonomy (NCBI): domain Eukaryota; kingdom Metazoa; phylum Chordata; class Mammalia; order Artiodactyla; family Bovidae; genus Neotragus; species Neotragus pygmaeus. Next base: position 83,493 of record SJYV01008476.1, on the reverse strand, counting down.
TCCTCTAATGAGGGGCTTCTCAGAGCCTTATTGCAAAGGTTGGGGATGGCCCTTCCTGGGGACTCTTCCACTTCCTTAGTCTGGGCTGCAAGTATATTTCCTGCCAGCCCTCTTCTAACCAATGATTCATAACTGTTTTACTTCCATGAAGCCCCCAAGCTTGGTAAAGCAGCTCTGTTCCTTATAAATAGGATCTCACAAAGTCCCATTTGTGAGCCTGCTGGCTAGACCGGGTCCCCACTGGCCTCTTGATGATTAGGATACCTGGTATGCAGGCTAGTCTTACTAACTGGGTTTCCCTTGGCCCATGTGGAGGAGGGTTTTTAAACCCAGGTAGTTATCTTCTGTCAGAGAGTCCTATTTTCATGCTATTCATTTTGCTCTCTCTCTGCCCATCCTCACCACTGTATCTGATAACTCAGCTCTCAGAACTAAGAGTATATGCCATGTTGAGCACAACATCACAACATCCAGCTGGGCTCTGGCAACCCCTGGAATTCTCCTTCACCATTCTGAGGCAAAAATTGAATCAGCACAAATTCCTTGTTGTTAAGAAAGGAGAAAGGCTGTGTACAATGACAACAAAATCAACAGCAGAAGCAACCACATTTCTCCTCTGGGACAGGAGCTACATGAGGAGCAAAGCAGCTGCATTTTTCAAATGCTCTGTCTGGTGGCTGTTTCAGGAGTCTTCTCCTCGAGCTGTGGCCCCGTCTTCTCTCCTGTCCTCCAAAGACTGCTTCAGCTGTATAGCTCTCGCAGCTGCCCTGCTAGGCCAAGCCAAGTTTACTGAGGGCATTGTTCCAACCCTCAACTCAGAAAACATCCAATTTCCAGTATATGGGGCTGTCTTAGGAATGAATGCAACTAGAAACCAAACAAGCAGCATTAGGTTATGCAGCACCCCCCAGTTCAACTTCAGAAAGCTTGAAACCCAGATGCTGAGAGGGTTTGGAAGCTGTGACCTCTCCAATGCAATAGGCACACCCAGCACCCTGGTCTTGCTGCATCAACACCTTTCTCAGTAAAAGGAGCCAGGGCTTCAAAGAGAAGTAGCTGATACCAGGGCTGAGGCAAGAAAGGTACAAGATAAGCCTGGAACACCTTGTGACGAGAAGCAAGGAAGGCCTCAAGAAGGATATTGTTTTTGTTGTTAGTCACTCAGTCATGTCAGACTCTGCAGTTCCATGGACTGTAGCCTGCCAGGCTCCTCTGTCCATGGGATTTTCCAGGCAAGAATACTAGAATGGGTAGCCATTCCCTTCTCTGGGGGAGATCCCAACCCAAGGATCGAACACAGACCTCCTGCATCACAGGCAGATAGATTCTTACTGTCTGAGCCACCAGGGAAGGACGGGGATGTGTCAAAAAACATAGAAGCCGGCTTGAAGAGGCTACCCCTCGCAAATCTGCAGTAGTCTGGGCATTGAAATAAAAAATGGTACGAAAAGATTATAACCCATTGAATAAAATAATAATCCATGAGTCCACACTGACAATATCTAGACTGACCAATAGACAGACAGATAGTTGAGAAGAGCAAACACTACTGTAGAATGCCAGCTAATACATGTAGAAGGAAAGATTGAATTAGATTTATAAAAATGTTTATTATTATTAAAAAATGTTGCAGGCAGGAGTCATCAGTGAATGCTAAACCTAGAGGCTGAAAGTCTGATGAGCACCAAGATATTTACACAGTCTCATATTAGTCCCCCACAAAATACTTACTATGAAGGGAGAAATAATAGCTTTACAGTGGATAAAACTGGCAGATACTATGTTAATCAATGATCAACACTGACACCACCAACACTGGAACAAATGGCTAACTGTGCCTCCTGCTAGGGTGCCCTGAATAGGAAACATCACTTCAGTGGCACTTATGCCAAAAATCCATAATCTGATTGTTTGTTTTTTTTTAACTTTATTTTGCTTTACAATACTATGTTGGTTTTGCCATATATTGACATGAATCAGCCATGGGTGTACATGAGTTCCCAATCCTGAACCCCCCTCCCACCTCCCACCCCATATCATCTCTCTGGATCATCCCCGTGCACCAGCCCCAAGCATCCTGTATCGAACTTAGACTGGCACATAATCTGATTCTAATGATGACAAGATATCACACAAAGCCAAGAAGGGTATTCTATAAAATACTAACCTATGGTATTAAAAACTGTCACCGTCACAAAAGACCTAAATTAATTAGTTCATTAAATTAAAAGGATGAGCAATTTTTCCAGATTAATGGAGATCAAGGAGACATGGCAAGTGAATGCAATGTCTGTATGATCTTGGATTGGATTTCAGGGGGGAGAACTGCTATCAGTTACATTGAGAAAAATCTGAAAAACGTGTGTTTGAGATAATAATTGTTAAACTTCCTCATTTTGACCACTATATGGTGGTTATGTGAGTGAATGTCCTTGTATTTAGGAAATACACACTGAAATATGAAGTATTTAGGAGGAAAATGACTCTTGAGAGTGCCTTGGACTATAAGATCAAACCAATCAGTCCTAAAGGAAATCAACTCTGAATAGTCATTGGAAGAACTGATGCTGAAGCTGAAGCTCGAGTACTCTGGCCATCTGATTTGAAGAACCTACTCATTGGAAAAGAACCTGATGCTGGTAAAGATTGAGGGCAAGAAGAGAAGCGGGCAACAGAGGATGAGATGGATGGATGGCATCACCAACTCAATAGACATGAGTTTGAGCAAACTCTAGGAGATAGTGAAGGACAGGAAAGCCTGGTGTGGTGCAGTCCATGGGGCCACAAAGAGTTAGACATGACTTAAAAACTCAACAACAACAAAGAGAAAAATGACATGATGTTTGCAGCTTACTTTAAACCAGTTCAGAAATGAGATGATAGATGGATGGATGGATAGATAGAGACAGAAAGATGATAGATAGGTAGAGAGAAAGAGAGAGAAAGATGTAGGAAATGCTATAGCAAATGTTGCAAAATTAACATTTGGTTAATCTTGGTGATGGTATGAAACTCTTTGTACTATTCTTTCTTAACAAAATTTCTGTTGTGTGAAATTATTTTTAAAAGAATAGTTTTAAAAAACAAAGCAGTTTCGCAGTTTCTTAAAAACCTAAACATGTATTAATACTTACCATCGACTGCCCTGGGCTTAGTCACTTAGTCATGTCTGACTTTGTGCAATACCATAGACTGTAGCCCACCAGGCTCCTCTGTCCATGGGGATTCTCCAGGCAAGAATACTGGAGTGGGTTGCCATGCCCTCCTCCAGCGGACCTTCCCAACCTAGGGATCGACCTAGGTCTCCTGCATTTCAGGTGGATTCTTTATCATATGAGCCACCAGGGAAGCCCAAGGATACTGCAGCATATCCCTTCTCCAAGGAGTCTTCCCAACCCAAGAATTGAACCAGGGTCTCCTGCAGGCAGACAGATTCCTTACCAGGTGACTTACCAGGGAAGCCCAAATACTTACCACATGACCCAGCAATTGAACTCTTGGGTATTTATTCCAGAGAAGGATTTTTGTCTGTTCTCAAAAAGCCTGTACATGGATGTTCATAGAAGCTTTGGGTATAATATCCAAAAAACTGGGAACAATCAAAACATCCTTCAAGAGGTAAATAATGAAAGAAGCTGATGCATTTACATCATGGGCTACAACTGAGCAATGCAGAGGAACAAACTGTTGATACACACAACAGTTTAAATGGATCTCAAGGAAATCTGGCTGAATGCAAAAAGTCAACCTCAAAAGTTCACATTGCATGGTTTCTGCAGTATATAGCATTACTGAAATGACAAAATTGCAGAGATGAAGGAAAAATTAGTAGTTGGCAGAGGTTTGGGATGGAAGGAAGGAGGGAAGTGGCCGTGAGTATAAAAGGAAGACACAGGGGATCTGTACCATGGAACAAGTCTGTGTCTTGACTGTGATGGCAAACGTGCAAATCTGCACACACTAAACTACACAGAGCTACACACACAAGTGCTTGTGAAACCAGGGAAACCTGAAGAAGCTCTGTGGATGGTACCAGAGTATTTCCTGGTTTTGCTCTTGCACTGTGGTTATACAAGGTGCTAACTTTGGAGGAAACTGGGTGGAAGGTGTGCAGTGCCACCCTGTCCACCTCTTTGTAATTCCCTGTGAGTCTATAATTATTTTGTGAGTCTATTCCCTGTGAGTCTAAAATAAACAGCTCAAACAAAGAAGACAGCAAGCCCCCGATAGAGCCTGTATGGGCTGCCCTGCTGGTACTGACATGACCTCGGTGCCCAAGAGATGTCCCCTGAGGGAGGGGGGGTCTGGCCTCGGTGCTGTCCTCTCTTCTCACTTTATCTGGCAGCCCCACAGCTTTGCATGAAGTTTCAACCCCCATCCCCATGTAACTTATCACTGGGGAACAGATGATGGAAGCACAGGGCAGAGACCCAGAGAAATCTGGGTGTGACCTTTAACAATGCTGGAGCTCACGATGGATTAAGGGCTTTGAAGTCACGCTGCTTGGGTTCAAACCCCAATCTGTCACTCACTGTCGATATGACCTCAGATAAGATGCTTACCCTTTTGTGCCGCTGTCTTTTTATCTACGAAGTGGGAGTGACGATAGTCCCCAGTCTTAGGTGTACAATGTATAGCATATTGTGTTTGTACCTATAAAGCTTAGAACAGTACCAGACATCTTAAAAGAGTTAATAAATGTTGGTTTGTCTTTATAATACTAATAAAACAATTGTTTATTGTTATTATATCTCTCTACAGGTTTTATATATTTATTTATTTATTTATTTGGCTGTGCCAGGTCTTAATTGTGGAATGTGGGATCTTTAGTCACGGCATGTGGGATCTAGTTCGCTGACCAGGGATCAAACCCAGGCGCCCTGCATTAGGAGCTCAGAGTCTTAGCCACTGGACCACCAAGGAAGTCCCTCTCTATAGGTTTTATCATTCCTCTTCTACAATGAAGAAGCTGAGACTTAACAAACTACTTAACTAGTGTGAATCAACTAGTGACAGAGCTGAGATTCAAATCCAGAGCCTCCAAAAGAAAATGAAAGTCACTCAGTTGTGTCTTTCTCTTGGCGACCCCATGGACTACATAGTCCATGGAATTCTCCAGGCCAGAATACTGGAGTGGATCAAACCCAGGTCTCCCACATTTCAGGTGGATTCTTTACCAGCTGAGCCACCAGGGAAGCCCACAGCCTCCAAATGTAAGCCTTTTCCCATGTGCGTGTCTGAGCCAGTGTGTATGGAAACCTTACCAGAAAGATGAGGAGAGGGAAAATTCAGAAAGAACAGGAAAGGAGAAAGAATAGGTTATATTCTAGACAGAAAGATGAAAAAACATCTCAACTGACTTAGGACTACGAAGGAAATTCACGTTCTCACTTATTATGGTTTACTAAGTTGGAAGCCTCTAGGGTTGGTGAATTCAGTGGTTCAGCAATGTCATGGGTCACATGAGTCTGTCAATCTTTTGACTCTGTGTTGTCAATTCAAAATTCAGTCAAACTACAAATATCAGAAATGTTTGTCCTTTGGAGTAGACGAATTATGGAGACTGTGAAATTCCATGCTAGGGCCTTAAGTAGGTTTTCAGATCACTTGTGAGCACCAAAGAAGCAGCAACTCTTCAGAAGCTCAGTTTGATACATTTTTTTTTTCTTAAAGGACTTGCTAATGGTTTGTCTAAGGTCTGAGGAATATATGTATATAGCATGCTAAGTCACTTCAGTCGTGTCCAACTCTGTGCAACCCCATAGATGGCAGCCCACCAGGCTCTCCCGTCCCTGGGATTCTCCAGGCAAGAACACTGGAGTGGGTTGCCATTGCCTTCTCCAGTGCATGAAAGTGAAAAGTGAAAGTGAAGTCGCTCAGTCGTGTCCAACTCCTAGCAACCCCATGGACTGCAGCCCACCAGGCTCCTCTGTCCATGGGATTCTCCAGGCAAGAGTACTGGAGTGGTTTGCCATTGTATACACCATGTCAGTTAAAAAAAAACAAAACTTTCAAGACAATCTTTCACCTATTAAATATCACTCCATTGTGTATTTCTTTTAAAGAGGAAAACGGAGTTACAAACTTACAGAATAAATATTTTAATAGCTTTTTTATCCTGTCCTTTCTGTTTGCATATAACATGTATCAGCAGAAAAACAGTAAAAGCGAAATGGATATCTTTACCTTTACATACAGTCCAGTGATATCAGCGTTGCTGTTGCTATCATTTTGAATAGGTGATGCTTAGCTCCTTCTTTCCCTGATGAGAAAACCTCCACTGCATGATCTGGTTCTGCTATTCCAACAGGCATTCACAATAGGAGAGAAAAGATTTATTAAAATACCTCTACAGATTGAACATCAGCAATTCCACTTGCTTCACTGCCCTCGGATTTTATCTTGAGCTTTGACACTGACACTCATATAACTAAGTTATAAGCATGCTTACTAGTAGCCCAGCAGGGTCTGATGATGACCTGACTGTTCTCAGATAGGGACCATTTCAGATGTTTAACCCAAGAACACAACAAGCTCCTTGAAATTGCTTGAAGGCCCCTTTCAACTGAGAAGCCCTTCTCAGTTTAATGCCTCTGCTGGAAGATGGTCATCGGTGTCCAGTTCCTGCTCCTGCTGGGGGAGAACTAAGCAAACTGTGAAATGTCATCACCAAGCTCCCTGAATGGATTAGCAGCTCCAAAGGACAACACACAACTCTAAGTCATCCTGTAAAGTGACCCCAAAGCGTGGCTTGTCACACCATCCTGGACTCGTTTACTCTCTGAAGGGCAGAGGGCGGCCTGATGCACAGCAGGTTCAGGCTCACAGGTAATCCAGAGCATATTTTGCACAATAACTCTGGTTCTAGCCAAGTCATGGTCCCTGCAGGGCCTGCCAGAGCAGAAGCTTACCTGCCCTGGGGTGGGTAGGGGGAACAGGCGATAAGGGCTATTTTTCACCAGGAAGGAGGTCATTGTGTGCCTGGAATGATATCTCTGTGATTCTGCTACTAATTTGGTGCCTGTAACCTTGAAAGGCTGAGTCGTTTCTGAAACACCTCCCCTCCACATATAAAGGGTTGATGCCCTAGGGTTTCAGGACCAGACCGGGGCTGTTGCAAACCCTAGCTGCAATACTCACTCTCTTTGACACCATATCAAGACAGCAGCAGATTCATCACAAAGGTAAAGGATGCTGAACTGGAGTGTACATGGGATGGAAGTTCATCTTACCCTTCTCAGGGGGGAGTGAATGGAGAGAGTTCTTGTAACCCTGTCTTTTTCAGCCACTGGGGTTCATCTTTCCCTCTGAATTCTCACCTTACACCTGTTTGGGAATGGTGGAATTCCACTGCTTAGAAATCTCAACAGGACTTTTCCATATCTAGTTTATATATTTAAGTAATGCATTCAAAACAGCTCTGTGAGAGAACCAGAAATCCATTCCAGTGTTCATTTAACAAGGCTATGATAAGATGATTTCCTGTAAAAAAAAAAAAAAATACAAAACAGTGCATATTGAGGGGGGGATGCTAAACCTCAGAGAAATCAACATCCTTTCAAATAGCAATGCTCAGCTACAGTGGGCTCCTCAGAAGACTGATGCTTAAGAAGATGTACTAAATTCTGGTCTTTGTAATTCTGAAGCTGAGCTTCTTAAACTTTCCTATGTGTGTGAATCATCTAGGGATCAGGTTAAAATGCAGATTTTGATTCAGATTTTGGTCTTGATAAACTCTGCCTTCATAACAACTACTAGGTGATACAAGTGCAGCTGGTCCACGCAGCAGCTGAGAAGGTTCTGTGGTGTTTCAGGGATCGAAAATAATCTTTAGACTTTTCAATGACTGAATCTTATCAAATCAGTGAAAAATCAAAAACAGTTCTGTTCTATTTTTAAATTTTGATTTGTATGTTAACATAGAGCAAAATGACTCTTCTGTGTGTGCTCAGTTCTAAGAATTTATCACATATTCAGCTCTGTGGAGCTACCACCACAGTTGGGATACAGAACAATTCCATCACCCCCACCCCTAATTTCTTCATGCTCTGGCTTTGAAGTTATGCTCTCCCCCATCTCTAACCCCAAGCAATTATTATAGGTTTATTTTTTCGAGAATGTCGTATCAGTTCATTTGCTCAGTAGTGTCCGCCTCTTTGCAACCTCATGAACTGCAGCATGCCAGGCCTCCCTCTCCATCACCAACCCCCAGAGTCCACCCAAACCCATGTCCATTGAGTTAGAGATGCCATCCAACCATCTCATCCTCTGTCATCCCCTTTTCTTCCTGCCTTCAATCTTGTCCAGCGTCAGGGTCTTTTCCAATGAGTCAGCTCTTTGCATCAGGTGGCCAAAGTATGGGAGTTTCAGCTTCAACATCAGTCCTTTCAATGAATATTCAGAACTGATTTCCTTTAGGATTGACTGGTTTGAACTTCACATTAGGGGGCCAAAGTATTGGAGTTTCAGCTTCAGCGTCAGTCCTTCCAATGAACACCGAGGACTGATCTCCTTTAGGATGGACTGGTAGGATCTCCTTGCAGTCCAAGGGATTCTCAAGAGTTTTCTCCAACATCACAGTTCAAAAGCATCAATTCTTTGGTGCTCAGCTTTCTTTATAGTCCAACTGTCACATCCATACATGAGTACTGGAAAAATCATAGCCTTGACTAGACAGACCTTTGTTGGCAAAGTAATGTCTCTGCTTTTTAATATGCTGTCTAGGTTGGTCATAGCTTTTCTTCCAAGGAGCAAGTGTCTTTTAATTTCATGGTTGCAGTCACCATCTACAGTGATTTTGGAGCCCCCCAAAATAAAGCCTGTTATGTTTCCCCATCTATTTGCCATGAAATGATGGGACCAGACGCCATGATCTTAGTTTTCTGAATGTTGAGTTTTAAGCCAACTTTTTTACTCTCCTCTTTCACTTTCATCAAGAAGTTCTTTAGTTCTTCTTTGCTTTCTGCCATAAGAGTGGTGTCATCTGCATATCTGAGGTTGGTATTTATCTCGACAATCTTGATTCCAGCTTGTGCTTCATCCAGCCCAGCATTTCTCATGATGTACTCTGCACAGATGTTAAATAAGCAGGGTGACAATATACAGCCTTGATGTACACTTTTCCTGATTTGAAATCAGTCAGTTACTCCACATCCAGTTCTAACTGTTGCTTCTTGACCTGCATACAGATTTCTCAGGAGGCAGGTCAGGTGGTCTGATATTCCCAGCTCTTTTAAGAATTTTCCACAGTTTGTTGTGATCCACACAGTCAAAGGCTTTGGCATAGTCAATAAAGCACGCTGAGGAGACAGAGAGAAAAGTAGTGAGGGTCTACTCCACCCAGTGGGACCACAGCTCCTCCTATCAGAGCTGGTGGGTTGTGCATCTCTGCAGACTCTGCTGCTGGTCCATTCCATTGCTGCTGCCAAGCTCAGCAGTGTGTATGTATTGGAATTTCCTTGGTCAGCTGGGACACAGTGAACCACAACTAGCCGAGAGTCATGGGATGCTTATGAAGATAACTCTCACATCCCTCAATCTGGGTTTAATACTCTGAGTAACCGGAGGCTTAAATGATTGGCACAGCAATTAGCACTCACAATGGGCAAATGTGCCTTTGTCTCAGCTGACTCACTAAGATCAACTGCCCCCCGGGGCAGTACTGATGCCTCACGGATGCTGAAAAATTCAACACACTTTGTTTAACTGAATTCGATGAAGGTGTTACATGCTGCTGTTCTCTTTAAGCATGCATTAATTTTGTGAGGTAAAGTTTATAATTGTCATTGAAGTTATGGCTTTTCTGAGTTGGTGGTGATTGACTGGAAGGAACACTACTGAGTCTCTCAACAGGAATGCTTTGCGCTACGTGCTCAGTTGTTCAGTCATGTCTGACTCTTTGCAACCCCAAGAACTATGACCTGCCAGGCTCCTCTGTGGAATTTTCCAGGCAAGAATACTGGAATGCGTAGCCTTATTTCCTCCTCCAGGGGATCTTCCTGACCCAGGGATTGAACCTGTGTCTCTTACGTCTCCTGCATTGGCAGGGAGATTCTTTACCACTGTGCCACCTGGGAATGCAGTCTGGTGGATAGAATTGTTGGCACTGTTGAGCAGATACAGATGAATAGTCACTTATTCATTGATGACAATCTTCCACATTTTCAAAGGACCTTCCTTCTACTGATATCTTCCTTGTCACCTTTCTGCAAGCTAGAGTAGTTGTCCTCATTTCAGAAGCCAGAAAACACAAATGTTCCTGGAAATGTGTATTATCTGTGAGGGAATGGGCTAAATCCCAACAATGAGATGCTGAATCTCCAAGGAGGTTAGAACTGGGGAACTTGGATGAATCTCTAGTCCAAAGATAGAAGATAGTTTTTCTCTATTTATTGAGACATAACTTAAATGTAATAAAATTCACCTGTTTTAGGTGTACAGTCTGATAAGTTTCAGCATTGTATACAGCTGTGTCACCATGATGAGAAACAAGATATAAAACATTTCCATGACCCAAAAATGTTACAAGGCCACCCACCCCATCTGCCTCTGTCCCTCTTTTTCTGCAGGGCTCTCACCATAGGCCTCTGCAGAGTCCACTTCCCACACCTCTGGGAGGTTTCTGCAAGGTCAGTTGGATCTCTGCTCTTTTGCCAGGAAATTTTGAGGTCACTGAGCATTTCTAGGAGATAAGAAAGTCACTCTCCTCCTTCTTAGGGGACAGTTGGGGCAGGGGATGGGGCCTGGGCCCTGAGTATGACAGCTACCCTCCTTACCAGCTATATGACATTGATAAGGTCAGATTGCTACTCAGCTTCCTTACCTGCAAAATAGTGTCTACCTTGAAAGACAGCTGTTGCTGAGATACACCTAGGCCCAGCCTTCACTACCTTAGCTTCCCTGGAGCCAGCTCTGGACACAGACATGACCAACACACAAGAGGACAGGATCAAAGACTGAGTTCTCACCTTGGCTTGCACATTAGAATCACAGGAGGGACTTTTAAAAATCCTGACACCCAGTACATTTTCAAGGCTGATGAAATTAGACTCCTTAAGGAGGAATCCCTGGCATCCATTTTTTGTAAAGCTCCCCAAGTGACTCTAAGTTCAGTGAAGGTCAACAGACACTGATTCAGAAAGAAAAGAGAAGTATAATTATTTCATGTCTATAAAAAGAAAGTTAGGGGGAGGTTGTGATGATTACTTATTGCTAATTATTGTCCTATATCCTGTACAATTTGAGGTTTTAGAATTACAAAAGGCTATGTATATTGAGATCAGAACTCATAAACTGCAAAACACTTTTACATTTATGATCAAATTTAATCTTCAGAGAAGTTTTAAAGATGAGGAGACTGAGACCTGGAGAATTATTGGCCGACAGAAGGTACATCAAGTTGATAGGTCTGGAGTAAACATCTAGTTTCAAACCTGTCTCATTTCCATCCTGCCCTAGTGTCCTTGCCCATGCCTCTGGGAGAGCTGTGATCCAGAACTTCATGCTGATTCCAGACCGAGTATCCACACGCCCCTTCAGGAGTTCCCTTGGATGTTAGCGCCCAAACAACTCAAACTCTGTCCAACATTGCTCAGGGTTGCTCTGCACAATGCTCTTTCTCTCGTTGCCTGTCTTTGCACAGGCCTGGCCTGGGCAGCTCTACTGACACCCCTCACTTTGGTTCACCATGTGGAGTAGACCTCTTCAGAATGCCTCCATTACCCTTGCCTCTGCCTCCCTGGACATTTCCAGTTGCCCATTAACTCCTTTCCCTGCACCCACTCTCACTCCTCAGCCCCTGTTTTGACCTGTCTGCTGGACCCACCGAGGTCTGGGAGTTGGGCAGTGGTCTCTTCATGTAAAAACTGAGCATTATTGAGTATCTGATATGTATGATTCCACACACAAGTGTGCATATACACACGTGTGTGTACACACATGCACGTGCATACTGAGCTGCTTGCTCTGTTGTGTCAGATGTTGGGACTATTTTCTGGGACAAATCTCTTTAGTAAAGAGCCTGAAAATGTTCCAAGGTGTGCAGCCTGCCTTTTGTCTCTTACAGCCATGAGACCTCGAGCAAATTTAATCACTCCTCAAATGTCTTGCCTAGAATATGAGGAAGGGGATATTGCTCATGGAGATATGATAACTAAAGGGACCAATAGCATGAAATACTTCCTGCTGATAAAAAGCTGAGAAGTCATTCATTTGTGAGGGGGGAGGAAGGACAGAGGTATTTGTCAGATAGTGGAGAAGGGATAGGCTACCCACCCCAGTATTCTTGGGCTTCCCTTGTGACTCAGCTGGTATAGAATCCTCCTGCAATGTGGGTTTGATCCCTGGGTTGGGAAGATCCCCTGGAGAAGGGAAAGGCTACACACTCCAGTATTCTGGCCTGGATAATTCCATGGACCATATATAGTCTATGGGGTCGCAAAGAGTCGGACTGAGCAACTTTCACTTCACTTGTGACATGCTTCAGCGGGGAGCTTCTGCAGTCACATCCCTGGATCTCATCAATAAACCAGTGTGTTCCTATTACGAGGTTTTGTGCCTGATTGGGGTCTCCCTCAGGAGTTAAACAGCAGGGTCTGTACCTTCCAGAGTACAAGGGAGCATGTTCTGTGGGGGTTCAGTCGATATTTTCTTTTTCAGGGGATGAACAATCAGTACGTCCGCCGGGAGGTCTTCTGCCGGAACACCTGTCACGAACTCAAACGCTTCTGGGAAAGGGAAATTGGCAAACAGACTTACTATCGAGAATCAGAAGAACATCGTCTGGGAAGAAGTGCACTGAGAAAGTATGTGCCTTGTCTACTTTTTTAATTTTTTAAAATAAACTGATTTTTAGGGTGGTTTTAGGTTCACAGCAAAACTCCACCACACAGCCTCTCCCACCAGCAACATGCCCCACCAGAGGGTACTCTGTTACAATTCATGAACCTACATAGACACATCATAATGACCTTTGCTTCTGTGTTTTTTGAAAGCAAAATTTATTTCCCCAGAAAAATGCCAATCCTAGAGGATGCAATTATTTTAATTTTCCCTGCATGTGGTCCTGCCACCATCTATGGTTATGGGCANCATAATGACCTTTGCTTCTGTGTTTTTTGAAAGCAAAATTTATTTCCCCAGAAAAATGCCAATCCTAGAGGATGCAATTATTTTAATTTTCCCTGCATGTGGTCCTGCCACCATCTATGGTTATGGGCAGTAATTTAAGTTAACAAGTGTACACAGCTCTCATCTTTATAACCAGAAAAATCTCTCCTCTCTGTCAGCATTTCTAGTGTGTGAGGGTTACAGTAAATTTTGGAGCATGTCAACAGATGTATCCATGAAGAACAATCAAACAAAGGAGACGATGATCAGTTAATGGTCCGTCCTCATTTGGATAATGACACAAGATGTCCTGCATGGTTCTGGGAGGCTCTTGGCCCTCTGGTATGGAACCCTGTTCTAGCCAAGCAAGTCAAGTGGAGAGCAGTGACTCATACGAGCAGATCTGGGTTGCTGTCTCCGGAAACAGTGGCCCTTCACCACCCTCACACATACAGCCTCTCGATGACTGCAGGGAGTCACCTACAGGCCATAGGAAAGGACAGGCCAGCTTGTCTGTTCCCTCAGAGGGAACAGTTCAGTTGCTGTCTGTTCACCAAGACCACAGCTAGTGAGTAGCCAGGGGCTGTGGGGCATGTGTATGCTAGCCATTTTATCTCCTCTATTGGCTTTTTAGCTATATCTCTGTGTGTTATTCTAGTGGTTGCTTTAGGATTTATATACTTATCACAGTCTACATTCAAGTGATACATCATTTCCCGTAGAGGGTAAGACTCTTGTAATCATATGAATACAATTTTATCTCACCTCTGATTTTTGAAAGATAGATTTGCTGGGTAAACAATTCTAGATTGGCAGGGCTTTCCCACCCTCTTAAACTTTAAAGATATTGTACTTTCAAAGGAAATTTTAGAAATTAAGACTAAAATAGTACTCAAGTAGAAACAAAGAAAGAAAGTGAAGTTGTTCAGTCATGTCCGACTCTTTGTGACCCCATGGACTGTAGCCTATCAGACTCCTCTGTCCATGGGATTTTCCAGGCAAGAGTACTGGAGTGGGTTGCCATTTCCTTCTCCAGGGTATCTTCCCAACCCAGGGATCGAACCCAGGTCTCCCACATTGTAGGCAGATGCTTTACCATCTGAGCCACCAGGGCTCAAATAGAAATGAGATTTCAAATATGTATATATTTAAATTTGCAAGTCCTCTGCATACCTTTTAAAGCCCAAACACACAAAAGCACACACAAGCATACTTAAAACACCTTCAGAATAAAAGGGAAAGGAGCTTCCCTGAACCAAAAGTCATGGAGAGGAATGCTCCATTTGTATATTTTGTTTCTATTTTCAGGCTCAGGGAAGAATGGAAGCAGAAAGTGGAAACAAAGCTGAGACTACGCAACAATCCAGATGAGACAGAAAAGCAGGCTAACGTTGGCCAAGAGCTGCATTGACACAAGAGGATACAAAGCACTGAGTTTATTCTGCCAGGACAAGCCAGTGCAAATCCCTTAGTCCCTTTGCTACACCATACATATCCCATACTATTGTTTCCCCCATGTGTGAGGGGATTTACCTGTGGATCCTTCTCCAGTGCTAAATGGGAATTATTAGCCAAGATAGTCCTCTCTTCATGGGAGCCAGAATATTATTCCCAGTACCTCTAAAGATGGAATTATCTAACATCAAACCTCTATGCAACTTACTTTATTTCCATATTATTATCTTCTAATTTTGAAATCCCAATATTGAAATCCTAAGCACATGAGGTGGGGGGTGATGATTTTTACAGTCATACTGGGTTGACCAAAACGTTCACTCAGGCGTTTTGATAACATCTTATGGAAAAACTCAAATGAACTTTTGGCCAACCCAAGACTTTAAACATTTGCACAGTACTGTTGCTTTACATTTCTCCTAAGAAATAGATCATGTAATCCTTTCTCTTGTTTTCTTTTAATAAGAGAAATGCACCTATCTGCAGCAATAAAAATATTGTAAATAGTCATTAGTATAAGGTTCATAAATTAATTGATCTAATGCTATGTTTTCTTCACATGAATTTAATTGGCTTATTCAAAAACATGTTCACATAGAACCACTCAATAAGATTAGGATAATTTTAATATAACTTGGTTGCCATGCCATTGCTGGCATGTGTGCTCTTTGTTTTGGCCATTCAGGCATGCAGGATCTTAGTTCTCCTGACTAGGATCAAACCCACGCCCCTCACAAGCGAGAAGTCTTCATCACTGGACCACTAGGGAAGTCTCATGTGCTCTTCATTTCTTGCTTTAAATCTCCACATGCTGGCAGCTAAGGTGTATCTTGCCACACCAACAAAGTGTCTGTCACATAGATTCTGGACTTTGAAATATCATTGTCACTGCCCAGCTATCTCTCAGATACCCTTACAGGGTTGCCGCTTCTTAAAGTGAAAATTATAACTAGGCCTGGTGCACTTCCCAAACAGGGCAGAGGAGCAGAGAGATAGATGTATGTTGTAAAGTACTTGATGGTTGTAAGGTAGCTAGCACCTGCAAAGTCTTACATATTCAAGCAGCAGTGCTACCAGGAGACACAGAGAACAAGGCAAGGCAATTCGGAACAGAGAAAGTGAGGTGTTCCAGTCCTCTAAATGCCCTGATATACCACAAAGTGCTTCCATTAACATCCCCAGAGGGCCCAGATGGGAATCACCATTTCACTGGGAAGCAAGAAGAGTTAGGGGAGCACTTCCTCAGATTCACTTATATGATCCAGGACAGGGCTCAGAGCCCTTCTCCCTGTTATGGTCTCTCATTCAACCTGGGATTCAATTCAATGAATAAACCACGAATCTCAGTTGGGATCATTGAGAGTAGTCTGATGAAAGAGAAATTTTTGTTAGATATAAGAGGGAAAGTGAAAGTGTTAGTCACTTAGTCGTGTCTCTTTGTAACTCCATGGACTATAGCCCGCCAGGCTCCTCTGTACATGGAATTCTCCAAGCAAGAATACTGGAGTGGGTACCATTCCCTTCTCCAGGAGATCTTTCTGACCCAGGGATTGAACCTGGGTCTACTGCGTTGCAGGTACATTCATTATTGTCTGAGCCACCAGGGAGGCCCCTAAGAGGGAAATAGAAGTTTAAAAGGAGGAGAAGAAAAGACAGAACTTGCAGGCTCTGTCTGAGAGGCTCTTAGAAGCAAAGGCCTACCATCATGAACTGCAAAGTGCTGCTGCTGGAATGTAAATACAATCAAGTGAGGCAGAAAATGCAGGTGAAAATTTGCTGTGGATTTTCTGACTCATCACATGCTCAGCACTGTGCTATAAATACAGCAGGAAAAAAAAAAAAACACACACAGAAATGATGGCTCTGGAGGCTACAAGTCTAGGGAAGAAGATAGCAGAAAAGCCAAGGTAATAAGTGTGAAAAACTAAATAACACTGGGAGCCACAGCAGCAAAGGTGCCCACCTGATGTGGAGACCCATTCTGGCTGAAAGAGGGCTTCTTAAGAACAGGCTAGTTAAGCCCAGCTGAGCATGATCCAGTGAAGGCAAAATTCAGGACTCAGGACCTGAGTGTCTTGAGGGAATACATTTAGCTAAGCTAGAATGGGAGTGAGGAGAAAATGTAGCAAGAGCCGAATCTGAAGAAATCAGCATTCAGGGCCTTGCTGGATGAGCATCTGAGCTTTTCCCAAGGGCCAGCCATTGAAGGGTGCCGCTGAAGGGTGTTGGCCAGCGGAGGGCCACAACAGACATGGTTCAGGAGGATTACTTTGCACAGAAAGACGGCAGGACAAAGCTGGGAAGGAAAGCCAAGAGCTTCTGCAGATGCCTCTCAAGAGGCAAGAAGGACAAACGGAGTCCTCAGTGCCCTGGCAGCAGTGACTGGGGGGAAAGAGATGGGGAGAGAAATATGAGTGCCTTTTCTCACAGTAGTAGAGGCTTGAAATCCAAGATCAAAGAGGCAGCAATTAGTTTCTGATGACAGCTCTTTGCTCTCTTATAGATGGCCACTTCTCACCATGTCCTCACATGGCATAAGGAGAGAGAGAAGGTGAGAGAGGGAGGGAGAGAACAAGCTCTCAGGTGTCTCTTCTTGTTGTTTAGTAGCCAAGTTGTGTCCGACTCTTTGTGACTCCGTGGACTGTGGCCTGCCAGGTTCATCTGTCCATGGAATTTCCCAGGCAAGAATACTGGAGTGGGTTGCCATTTCCTTCTCCAGGAGATCTTCCCAACCCAAGGATCGAACCTGTGTCTCCTGCACTGGCAGGCAGGTTCTTTATCACCGAGCCACCAGAAAAGCCCAGTGTCTCTTCTTACAAGGACACTAACCCCACCATGAGGGCCTCACCTGCATGACCTTATCTAAACCTAATAACCCCCCAAAGGCCTCGTTTCTAAATACCTGTGTCTATGAAGGGTTAGGGCTTCAGGATATGAATTTGGGAAGGGGTAGGATTTCGGGGATAGGGAAGACACTGCAGTCCATAGCAGAATGGGATGCTTTCAATCTGTGCACGAAGTCCTGGACACAGCACATTTATCAAACTGACCAGGATCAAACAGCAAGAAGTTTGATAACTGAACTACAGCATGGAATGGCACAGGCTTCAAACTGACCTCTAGGTAGCACACAAGCAACAGACCACAAAAGCACTGCAAAGGCTTTGAAAAGTAATTGATATTTAAAACACAGCCCACAAAAGTGGGCCAGGACACGCATTCTTAACATAAATAGATTGACTGCCTATTAAAACAGTTATATGAAAAACAGAGTCTCCTAACCTTGTACTCAAAATGCCCAGGATACAGTCCAAAATTACTCATACCAAGAGCCAAGAAAATCTCAACTCAAATGGGAAAAGATAATCAACAGACACTTAGTACTGAGATGACATAGAGGTTGAAATTATCTGACAAGGATTTTAAAACAGTTACATAAACTCTTCAACAAGCAATTACAAGAACTCTTTAGGCTAATGGAAAAAGTAAAAAACTATCAGCAAAGGAACAATAGATATGTAGAAGAACCAAATGGAACTTTTAGAAATGAAAGCTTTCACAACCAAGGCAAACAAACAAACAACAAAAATAACACTGGATGAGCTCAAGGGTAGAAAGGAAAATATAGAGAAAAGGATCAGTGAAGTTTCAGATAGTTGATAAAATTATTTAATTTGAATAAGAAAGAGAAAACAGTTTTTATTATTATTTTATTATTTTTTTTTTTGGCAGTGCCACATGGCTTGTGGGATCTTCGTTCCTCAACCAGGGATTGAACCCACTCACCCTGCCTTAACCATTGGATTACCAGGGAAGTCCTGAATATAGTTTTCTCAAAAAAAAAAAAAAAAAAAAAAAAAACANCTTGTGGGATCTTCGTTTCTCAACCAGGGATTGAACCCACTCACCCTGCCTTAACCATTGGATTACCAGGGAAGTCCTGAATATAGTTTTCTCAAAAAAAAAAAAAAAACAAAACATAGCAGAGTGTCAGGACCTATGGGACAATAGCAAAAGATTTAAAATTTGTATCACTGGAGTCCCAAGAGGAGAGGATGCCCACTTTCACCACTTCTATTCAACATAATACTAGACATCTAGTGAAAGCAATTAGCCAAGAAAAAAAAATAAAAGGTTTATCTCTGTTCTTATATGACATGATCTTATATCAAGATAACCCTAAATATTACACACAAATATAAAATAAACTGTCAGAACTAATAATAAGTGAATTCAGGAAAGCTGAAGAATATAAAATATAATCAAAAATCAGTTATATTTCTAATATACCAAAAATGAACTATGTGAAAAAGATTATGAAAACAATACCACTTGTAATAGCATCAAAAAGAATAATGTACTTAGGAATTAAATTAACTAAAGAGGCAAAAAGTTTTGTACACTTAAAAGTACAAAATACTGCTGAAAGAAATTTAAAAGATGCAAATAAATGAAAAGACATCTCATGCTTATGGACTGGAAAAATTAATATAGTTAAGATGTCAGTATTATCCAAAGCAATCTATAGATTCAATGCAATCTCATCAAAATCTCAACAGTGATTTTTACAGTAATAGAAAAAAATCTGCCATAAAATTCAAAATTCAACAAACTCCAAATAACCAAAAACAATCCTGAAAAAGAGGAAAGTCGGAGGTCTCATAGTTGCTGATTTCAAAACTTTCTACAAAGCTAAAGTAATCAAAACAATGTGGTACTGGCATCAAGACAGACACATAGGCCAATGAATTAACATAGAGAGCCAAAAAATAAACTCTTGCATATGTGGTCGGATGATTTTCAACAAGGGTGGCAAAACCATTCAATAGGGAAAGGATAGTCATTTCAGCAAATGGTGCTGGGAAAACTGAATATTGACATGAAAAGAATGAAGTTGGACACTTATTATACCATTTACAAAAATAAACTCAGAATGGATCAAAGACCTAAATATAAGGGCTAAAACTATAAAACTCTTAGAAGAAAACATAGGGGTAATTTTATGACATTGAATTTGACAATAATTTCTTATTTGACTTGGATATGATAACAAAAGAAAAAATAGATCAATTGGGCTACATCAAAATTAAAAACTTCTGTACATAAAAGGATACAATCAATAGAGTGAAAAGGCAACCCATAGAACGGTGAAAGTATATACAAATCATATATCTGACAAGGGTTTCACAGCCAGAATATATGAAGAACTAGAACTCAAAAACAAAACACAAACTACCTAATTCAAAAATGGGTAATGTAATTGAGTAGCTATATTTAAGTGGAAATTCAACAGAAATCTCTGAAGAAAATATGCAAGTGGCAATGAGCCCATGAAAATATGCTCAACATCCTTAAATCATTAGGGAGACACAAATCAAAATTACAATGAGATACCACCTCACACCCACCCTCACACCTATCTATCCAAAAAACAGAAAATTAGTATTGGAGAGGATGTGGAGAAATTGAAATCCTGTCTGTTAGTGGGAATGTAAAAATAGTACAATTGTGAAAAACAGTGTATCAGTTCCTCAAAAAATTAAATGAAGAATTATCACATGGGCCAGCAATTCTACTGCATATATACTCAAAAGAATTGAAAGCAGGATCTTAAGGTGGTGCTTATACACTTATGTCCATAGCAGCACTATCCACAGTTTCCAAAATGCAGAAGCAACCCAAGTATCCATCGAGGAACGAATGGATAAGCAAAATATGGCATAGCCATACAATGGAACACTATGAAGCTTTAAACAGGAAGCAAGGTCTGACACATGGTACAACATGGATAAACCCTGAGGACATTGGGCTAAGTGGAATAAGCTAGTCACGAAGGAACAAATACTGTATCCCACCAGGCTTGCATGGAATGGGGGAGGAGCAGTTTCCTCAGATAAAAAGTGGAAAGTGTAATAAGCAGAAAATAATTTGTCCCCATAGATCCAAGGGGACCATAACCAAATGGCAAACACCCACAGGACCTCAACAGATCTGTGGTCACATTCCCACCCTTAGCTGTTCTGAGCAGCATCTGCTCAGAGCTAAACTCAGAGAAGTTCCTTCTGGCTTTCCTTTCCAAATCTGTGGTTCCCACAGCAGCCAGGCTTATACCGCAGAGCTCTGTCCTGACTTGGGTTCAGAAAAGAGCATGTTGCAGACCCAGCAGACATTTCCCCAGGGTGAGGTGGGGTGGATCAAGGAAGAATCCATTTCCTTCTGAGCATCTGAATGAATGCCATGGAAATCTGAGAGCTCCAGGGGTCACCATAGCCTCAGACTGTAAAGCAGAGAAGTCTAGCTGCTCGGAAATAAGAGGGAAGCAGGTGCCTGGAGAAAAACATAGGGGTGAAAAAAGTGTCCTCCAGGGTTCTTGGCAGCCTTCCATTCCCATTTTTCATCCTTCCCAGGGTCTGACTGCTTACCCAACTTGGGCTCCATGAAGTACTGACGCATCCGTATAATAAATTCCCTTTTCAAAGCTGCCTACATANGGTGAAAGTATATACAAATCATATATCTGACAAGGGTTTCACAGCCAGAATATATGAAGAACTAGAACTCAAAAACAAAACACAAACTACCTAATTCAAAAATGGGTAATGTAATTGAGTAGCTATATTTAAGTGGAAATTCAACAGAAATCTCTGAAGAAAATATGCAAGTGGCAATGAGCCCATGAAAATATGCTCAACATCCTTAAATCATTAGGGAGACACAAATCAAAATTACAATGAGATACCACCTCACACCCACCCTCACACCTATCTATCCAAAAAACAGAAAATTAGTATTGGAGAGGATGTGGAGAAATTGAAATCCTGTCTGTTAGTGGGAATGTAAAAATAGTACAATTGTGAAAAACAGTGTATCAGTTCCTCAAAAAATTAAATGAAGAATTATCACATGGGCCAGCAATTCTACTGCATATATACTCAAAAGAATTGAAAGCAGGATCTTAAGGTGGTGCTTATACACTTATGTCCATAGCAGCACTATCCACAGTTTCCAAAATGCAGAAGCAACCCAAGTATCCATCGAGGAACGAATGGATAAGCAAAATATGGCATAGCCATACAATGGAACACTATGAAGCTTTAAACAGGAAGCAAGGTCTGACACATGGTACAACATGGATAAACCCTGAGGACATTGGGCTAAGTGGAATAAGCTAGTCACGAAGGAACAAATACTGTATCCCACCAGGCTTGCATGGAATGGGGGAGGAGCAGTTTCCTCAGATAAAAAGTGGAAAGTGTAATAAGCAGAAAATAATTTGTCCCCATAGATCCAAGCAAGGGGACCATAACCAAATGGCAAACACCCACAGGACCTCAACAGATCTGTGGTCACATTCCCACCCTTAGCTGTTCTGAGCAGCATCTGCTCAGAGCTAAACTCAGAGAAGTTCCTTCTGGCTTTCCTTTCCAAATCTGTGGTTCCCACAGCAGCCAGGCTTATACCGCAGAGCTCTGTCCTGACTTGGGTTCAGAAAAGAGTATGTTGCAGACCCAGCAGACATTTCCCCAGGGTGAGGTGGGGTGGATCAAGGAAGATCCATTTCCTTCTGAGCATCTGAATGAATGCCATGGAAATCTGAGAGCTCCAGGGGTCACCATAGCCTCAGACTGTAAAGCAGAGAAGTCTAGCTGCTCGGAAATAAGAGGGAAGCAGGTGCCTGGAGAAAAACATAGGGGTGAAAAAAGTGTCCTCCAGGGTTCTTGGCAGCCTTCCATTCCCATTTTTCATCCTTCCCAGGGTCTGACTGCTTACCCAACTTGGGCTCCATGAAGTACTGACGCATCCGTATAATAAATTCCCTTTTCAAAGCTGCCTACACATTTCCCTTATTCACAAAGTTACAAACAATATGGGTTAAAGATTTCAGGACTTCCCTGGTGGTCCAGTGGTTAAGAATCCACCTGCCAACGCAATGGTCGCAGTTTCTAGCCCCAGTCTGAGAGGATCCCACAGGCCGCGGAGCAACTAATCCCTTGTGCCACAACTACTGGGCCTGTTCTAGAGCCTGCGTTCTGCAACAAGGGGAGCCACCGCAAGGAGAAGCCTGAGCGCCACAACAGAGTAGCCGCTGTTCACCAGAACTAGAGAAAGCCCAAGCCCAGCAGCGAAAACCCAGTGCAGTAAAAAATAAATAAATATATATATATATTTAAAGGACATTTCAGAGTCTGGATCAGGGAGTGAGGCTGTTCTGTAGAGACCGGCCCTCCCACATCCGCCGTGAAGTCTGCTGGGACCTGAGGCCCTGGATGTGCACAGTGCTCTAGAATGCCAAGTTGTACTTCTATAGCGGAAGAGTCAGTCTCAGAAGTTTGGTGCTAGGTTGCTTACTGGGAGAATACCCAGAGTCCACTCAACTCATGGACTAAATTCTGCAAACAAACCTCTCCCAGTTCTGTCTCAAGGGCAGCCTAAATACCGTGGGTTCTCCAGAGCAGTCCCGATTTCAAATGTGTTGCCAATATCCGCTCCTGTGTCACCATTTTTGATGAAGAAATGTGGTCACCATAAATATACTCCAACAGGAGTCCAAGGATTTTTCAAAGACATCTCTCGTAGAGTCTCTTGGCTCAGCAAGTAAGTACTATGCATACACTGGATAAAGGAATTAGTGATCAGAAGTTACCGGACAGGGCAGTAGTATTCCACAGGGCCCAGGGAGCTGGTGCTGTTTGTTCTGAAGCCACAAAGCACCTGATCATTTGTGTCGGGCTAACTTTCTGTATAACATATTAAACGTACAGAAAGAGAATTCTACTGTATATAATTCTACCTAGATGACCTTAGTTATTTATGAGGTTCAGTTTCCATCTTTATAATAATACAATTAAAAATTACTTTCTTCATAAGTAAACTACAGTGCCTGACATATTGTAAGTTATGGTAGGCAAATAGATGGTGCAAATGGAGGTGTAAAGCAACTGAATAGATTGCTAAACTTCTAAGAATGGTAATTTCTAGAGTTACAAATAGGCTTCAAGTGAGTGCTATTAAAGGCTGTTCCCACATTTAAATGCTCAAGATCAAAGTATTCTAAGATTTTCCCAGAAACTTTCTCCTCTCCCACTCCCATATTCCACCACCCCCAATCGCATTATCTCCATAAATAGTGCCCCAGTCACCCTGTTACTCAGATTAAAATCTAGTCACCCTGGCTCTTCTCTCTCTCTTAAGCCTTCCATCTAAACTACTCAAAATTCACAAGGTTCTTAAGTTCATAAGGTTTAGAATGAGACCACTACACCCTAGTTCAAAGGTGACAGTAACTTCAACACAATTAAAAGTTATCATCTTTATACTGCCTAATTTATAAGAGGTCAGAGCCACCCACTCCCCTCAAGGAAACCTTCTTTGGGAAGTGCTGCCCCCTTTCCATGAGCGATGGTTCACTTAGGATGGGTGCAAGGGAGTTGGGTTCGTGAGCTGTAGGTCCCTCAGGAAGCTTGATGGAAGTGGTACTTTTTAAATAGAGTGTGAAACAGAGAGAAAGAATTCTATTTCCAGGCCACTGCTCAGATATTCGGGAGCACTACCTCTTCAGGACACTTTTTAGATATCTGTAAAAATGGGTATCTTAGGACCTTCTGTTTCAGTGTCTACCTGGTCTCCTAAATGGGGATAGAGACTCAGCAGAAGTCTTGGCTAGTTCATGCTGGTTTCCAGCACAAGACTATGACCCATCAGAGAGAATGATGAATTCACAGTCAAGGAGGTGATGAATGGGAAGAAGAGGTCTTGGACTTGGAGATCCCATTTCTAGGGGGATAGGTTTTTTGGGTGCTGGCAGGTGGAACAGTTTGTCACATCTCTGAGAATTAAAAAGGGATCTCTCTCTTTGGAAATAACCCAGCATTGCTGACTGGGTGAGGCTGTAACCTATTCTCAGGCTGAACATGTCCCAAAAAGATTTTTATTGATTGGTATGTTTTAGTTTAGTTTTTTGTGATGCATATGAATACAAGTAGAATGAAATTCTTCTTTTAGGACTGATCATAAAATCAACTTGTCATATTCACCTATGTGGATGTGACTTATCACTTTTAAAGTTCCATTGGAATTCTCATCTAGGAAAAATCATGTTTATGGAATCTTGTATAGTGCTTGAAAATAATACCTGTATGACATAGGATTAGTTTGTTTGAGGTCAAGAAAGAGACTTAAGGGATGAATCAGGCCCTGAAGCTCAGCTCCCAGGCCATTCTGACCCTTTAGCTTGTGTCCTCTCAGAGATCTGAACAGTCCTAGATGTTGCTCTTTGGAAATGAGCAGACACTGCTTCCTTTTCTCTAATCTGTGGAAAGGTCACCAGGATAATGCATCTACCAGGTTGAAGACCAGCTTTGGGAGAACTTGAGAGACACAGTGGGAGAAGACCAGGAAAGGAAGGTTCCAGCTACATGGTCTGGCTGTGGGGAAAGGGTAAGATAAGTTGGGGCCAGGAAGACCCAGGGCCCACCTCAGGGAGCTCTGAGGCTGAATGTGAAAGCGGAAACCTTGGCTGCCTTGGCATCCAGTACAGCCCTAGGGTCTGGAACAACACCCGTAATAGGTTATGAGACAGACAACTTACCTGTTGGATGAATGAATGGAGCGTTCACACAAGCACATTGCTCTATGAGAAACTCCTCAACAACGCCCCATTCACAGTAGGGCCAAGGAGGCTGAACGGTTGTCACCTCGGGCCTATTTCCTCCCCTTTTCAACAGAGAACTCACTCAGCTTGTCTGAATTAGTTCATATAAAACAGGCTGATGTCAGTGGCTAAGCTTCAGAGGCTTCTCCTTTTTCAAGGGCACTTCCTGACCAGGAAGATTTCATTATTTCATAACTCTTCAATTGGTCCCATTCGGCCTAAAAAATGAAGGGCATTACAATGGTGTGGTGCTCCTAGAACTTTTTCACATGGGTTACAGTCCAGTTGTGCCAGGCCTGGGCCCACCTCTGGGTGCGCCCTGCGGCTTCTTGGCTGGTACTTTCTTCCTATTAAAGATAATTGTGTATATAAGCCCTGAGTGGCTTTAGCGATGGGTGGTCCCTGTTCCTTGTTCACGACAGCGGCCCAATTCAGATCCTTCTACCCCCAGAAGGCTCCCTTGGAGGACAGCTTTGGAGTCTAGTGAGGACTTGGGACAAGAAGAGGGAAGGGTAAAAAGAAGGCAGAGAACAAACCAAAGGAAGTGAAGTCCATGAACGAGAGAGAGTAATAGTTTTTTGGAAAGAATCCTGCAAAGTGTTTAGAAAAATTGATTCCTGATCTGATACATCTCACTGACAGGCCAGCCAAATGCATTTTGTTGGACTCATACAGCAGGTAATTAAGCTAACTGAATAAGACCTCCCTCTGACAGTATTGATTCAATCTCATCCCCCAGGGTTCAGGACCCATCAGCCAAACAAATCCCATCAACCCTGATGATGTATACTTTAGAAAGCCACAGGGCTTTCTCCTTAAGCCTCTATGCTGACCTTTCCTTTTGGCCCAAGGCATTTATCCAGGGTGTATTAGGATTATGGGCTCCATTTTCTCCTGCAATGAGAAAGCGTAGGGAGGTTCTATCATCTGTAACAGCCCCAGCCCTCAAGCTGAGGCTGCCCCGAACGCCTTCCAGAGCCGAGGTGGTGGCAGTGATCAAGTGGCATTGATCACTTCAGCTGAAATCAAGGACAAGTTTTCACATCACCTTTCCTAACTGGATGATTCCCATTGGAGGGAAAAGTGCCCTCAGGTCCACATACATAGGGAGTCTGAGCAAACAATGGTAACCTCATTTTGAAGAGATCTCAACAATTGTCAGGGGCTTCCCAGGTGGCTTTCCCTGGTAAAGGCCCTGCCTGCCAATGCAAGAGACTTCAGAGGCATGGGTTCGACCCCTGGGTCAGGAAGATCCCCTGGAGGAAGGCATGGCAACCCACTCCAGTATTCTTGCCTGGAGAATCCTATGGACAAGGGAGACTGGCGGACTACAGTTCAGAATATCACAAGTTGACACAACTGCAACAACTTCACATACACACACACACACACAGCAGTTGTCAGGGCTACAGGAGCCGCCGGTGGTTAAGCACTCAAAGGTCTCTAATGACAACCCCAAGGTACTAGTCACCTGTGGGCCTGACATGATGGAGACAGGTGTCTGTATCCAACAGAGCCATGAGCCATGAAACAGAGCCCTAAGTCCTTCCCTTCTCTGAGTTGCCCCAGCATACTTGAAGAGATGTGTGTGGCCTTTGATTTCTCTGGGGGAAATAAAAGATCTCTGGCCTCCGCCCCAAGAATCTTACTCCTTAAAGGAGCCGCATTGAGGACCTAGGGGGATGGGAGAATCAGTATCATGTCTCATTGATTTACTCCTGGTTTGCTGGTTNCTAGCTGCTCGGAAATAAGAGGGAAGCAGGTGCCTGGAGAAAAACATAGGGGTGAAAAAAGTGTCCTCCAGGGTTCTTGGCAGCCTTCCATTCCCATTTTTCATCCTTCCCAGGGTCTGACTGCTTACCCAACTTGGGCTCCATGAAGTACTGACGCATCCGTATAATAAATTCCCTTTTCAAAGCTGCCTACACATTTCCCTTATTCACAAAGTTACAAACAATATGGGTTAAAGATTTCAGGACTTCCCTGGTGGTCCAGTGGTTAAGAATCCACCTGCCAACGCAATGGTCGCAGTTTCTAGCCCCAGTCTGAGAGGATCCCACAGGCCGCGGAGCAACTAATCCCTTGTGCCACAACTACTGGGCCTGTTCTAGAGCCTGCGTTCTGCAACAAGGGGAGCCACCGCAAGGAGAAGCCTGAGCGCCACAACAGAGTAGCCGCTGTTCACCAGAACTAGAGAAAGCCCAAGCCCAGCAGCGAAAACCCAGTGCAGTAAAAAATAAATAAATATATATATATATTTAAAGGACATTTCAGAGTCTGGATCAGGGAGTGAGGCTGTTCTGTAGAGACCGGGCCTCCCACATCCGCCGTGAAGTCTGCTGGGACCTGAGGCCCTGGATGTGCACAGTGCTCTAGAATGCCAAGTTGTACTTCTATAGCGGAAGAGTCAGTCTCAGAAGTTTGGTGCTAGGTTGCTTACTGGGAGAATACCCAGAGTCCACTCAACTCATGGACTAAATCTGCAAACAAACCTCTCCCAGTTCTGTCTCAAGGGCAGCCTAAATACCGTGGGTTCTCCAGAGCAGTCCCGATTTCAAATGTGTTGCCAATATCCGCTCCTGTGTCACCATTTTTGATGAAGAAATGTGGTCACCATAAATATACTCCAACAGGAGTCCAAGGATTTTTCAAAGACATCTCTCGTAGAGTCTCTTGGCTCAGCAAGTAAGTACTATGCATACACTGGATAAAGGAATTAGTGATCAGAAGTTACCGGACAGGGCAGTAGTATTCCACAGGGCCCAGGGAGCTGGTGCTGTTTGTTCTGAAGCCACAAAGCACCTGATCATTTGTGTCGGGCTAACTTTCTGTATAACATATTAAACGTACAGAAAGAGAATTCTACTGTATATAATTCTACCTAGATGACCTTAGTTATTTATGAGGTTCAGTTTCCATCTTTATAATAATACAATTAAAAATTACTTTCTTCATAAGTAAACTACAGTGCCTGACATATTGTAAGTTATGGTAGGCAAATAGATGGTGCAAATGGAGGTGTAAAGCAACTGAATAGATTGCTAAACTTCTAAGAATGGTAATTTCTAGAGTTACAAATAGGCTTCAAGTGAGTGCTATTAAAGGCTGTTCCCACATTTAAATGCTCAAGATCAAAGTATTCTAAGATTTTCCCAGAAACTTTCTCCTCTCCCACTCCCATATTCCACCACCCCCAATCGCATTATCTCCATAAATAGTGCCCCAGTCACCCTGTTACTCAGATTAAAATCTAGTCACCCTGGCTCTTCTCTCTCTCTTAAGCCTTCCATCTAAACTACTCAAAATTCACAAGGTTCTTAAGTTCATAAGGTTTAGAATGAGACCACTACACCCTAGTTCAAAGGTGACAGTAACTTCAACACAATTAAAAGTTATCATCTTTATACTGCCTAATTTATAAGAGGTCAGAGCCACCCACTCCCCTCAAGGAAACCTTCTTTGGGAAGTGCTGCCCCCTTTCCATGAGCGATGGTTCACTTAGGATGGGTGCAAGGGAGTTGGGTTCGTGAGCTGTAGGTCCCTCAGGAAGCTTGATGGAAGTGGTACTTTTTAAATAGAGTGTGAAACAGAGAGAAAGAATTCTATTTCCAGGCCACTGCTCAGATATTCGGGAGCACTACCTCTTCAGGACACTTTTTAGATATCTGTAAAAATGGGTATCTTAGGACCTTCTGTTTCAGTGTCTACCTGGTCTCCTAAATGGGGATAGAGACTCAGCAGAAGTCTTGGCTAGTTCATGCTGGTTTCCAGCACAAGACTATGACCCATCAGAGAGAATGATGAATTCACAGTCAAGGAGGTGATGAATGGGAAGAAGAGGTCTTGGACTTGGAGATCCCATTTCTAGGGGGATAGGTTTTTTGGGTGCTGGCAGGTGGAACAGTTTGTCACATCTCTGAGAATTAAAAAGGGATCTCTCTCTTTGGAAATAACCCAGCATTGCTGACTGGGTGAGGATGTAACCTATTCTCAGGCTGAACATGTCCCAAAAAGATTTTTATTGATTGGTATGTTTTAGTTTAGTTTTTTGTGATGCATATGAATACAAGTAGAATGAAATTCTTCTTTTAGGACTGATCATAAAATCAGCTTGTCATATTCACCTATGTGGATGTGACTTATCACTTTTAAAGTTCCATTGGAATTCTCATCTAGGAAAAAACATGTTTATGGAATCTTGTATAGTGCTTGAAAATAATACCTGTATGACATAGGATTAGTTTGTTTGAGGTCAAGAAAGAGACTTAAGGGATGAATCAGGCCCTGAAGCTCAGCTCCCAGGCCATTCTGACCCTTTAGCTTGTGTCCTCTCAGAGATCTGAACAGTCCTAGATGTTGCGCTTTGGAAATGAGCAGACACTGCTTCCTTTTCTCTAATCTGTGGAAAGGTCACCAGGATAATGCATCTACCAGGTTGAAGACCAGTTTTGGGAGAACTTGAGAGACACAGTGGGAGAAGACCAGGAAAGGAAGGTTCCAGCTACATGGTCTGGCTGTGGGGAAAGGGTAAGATAAGTTGGGGCCAGGAAGACCCAGGGCCCACCTCAGGGAGCTCTGAGGCTGAATGTGAAAGCGGAAACCTTGGCTGCCTTGGCATCCAGTACAGCCCTAGGGTCTGGAACAACACCCGTAATAGGTTATGAGACAGACAACTTACCTGTTGGATGAATGAATGGAGCGTTCACACAAGCACATTGCTCTATGAGAAACTCCTCAACAACGCCCCATTCACAGTAGGGCCAAGGAGGCTGAACGGTTGTCACCTCGGGCCTATTTCCTCCCCCTTTCAACAGAGAACTCACTCAGCTTGTCTGAATTAGTTCATATAAAACAGGCTGATGTCAGTGGCTAAGCTTCAGAGGCTTCTCCTTTTTCAAGGGCACTTCCTGACCAGGAAGATTTCATTATTTCATAACTCTTCAATTGGTCCCATTCGGCCTAAAAAATGAAGGGCATTACAATGGTGTGGTGCTCCTAGAACTTTTTCACATGGGTTACAGTCCAGTTGTGCCAGGCCTGGGCCCACCTCTGGGTGCGCCCTGCGGCTTCTTGGCTGGTACTTTCTTCCTATTAAAGATAATTGTGTATATAAGCCCTGAGTGGCTTTAGCGATGGGTGGTCCCTGTTCCTTGTTCACGACAGCGGCCCAATTCAGATCCTTCTACCCCCAGAAGGCTCCCTTGGAGGACAGCTTTGGAGTCTAGTGAGGACTTGGGACAAGAAGAGGGAAGGGTAAAAAGAAGGCAGAGAACAAACCAAAGGAAGTGAAGTCCATGAACGAGAGAGAGTAATAGTTTTTTGGAAAGAATCCTGCAAAGTGTTTAGAAAAATTGATTCCTGATCTGATACATCTCACTGACAGGCCAGCCAAATGCATTTTGTTGGACTCATACAGCAGGTAATTAAGCTAACTGAATAAGACCTCCCTCTGACAGTATTGATTCAATCTCATCCCCCAGGGTTCAGGACCCATCAGCCAAACAAATCCCATCAACCCTGATGATGTATACTTTAGAAAGCCACAGGGCTTTCTCCTTAAGCCTCTATGCTGACCTTTCCTTTTGGCCCAAGGCATTTATCCAGGGTGTATTAGGATTATGGGCTCCATTTTCTCCTGCAATGAGAAAGCGTAGGGAGGTTCTATCATCTGTAACAGCCCCAGCCCTCAAGCTGAGGCTGCCCCGAACGCCTTCCAGAGCCGAGGTGGTGGCAGTGATCAAGTGGCATTGATCACTTCAGCTGAAATCAAGGACAAGTTTTCACATCACCTTTCCTAACTGGATGATTCCCATTGGAGGAAAAAGTGCCCTCAGGTCCACATACATAGGGAGTCTGAGCAAACAATGGTAACCTTATTTTGAAGAGATCTCAACAATTGTCAGGGGCTTCCCAGGTGGTTTTCCCTGGTAAAGGCCCTGCCTGCCAATGCAAGAGACTTAAGAGGCATGGGTTCGACCCTTGGGTCAGGAAGATCCCCTGGAGGAAGGCATGGCAACCCACTCCAGTATTCTTGCCTGGAGAATCCTATGGACAAGGGAGACTGGCGGACTACAGTTCAGAATATCACAAGTTGACACAACTGCAACAACTTCACATGCACACACACACACAGCAGTTGTCAGGGCTACAGGAGCCGCCGGTGGTTAAGCACTCAAAGGTCTCTAATGACAACCCCAAGGTACTAGTCACCTGTGGGCCTGACATGATGGAGATAGGTGTCTGTATTCAACAGAGCCATGAGCCATGAAACAGAGCCCTAAGTCCTTCCCTTCTCTGAGTTGCCCCAGCACACTTGAAGAGATGTGTGTGGCCTTTGATTTCTCTAGGGGAAATAAAAGATCTCTGGCCTCCGCCCCAAGAATCTTACTCCTTAAAGGAGCTGCATTGAGGACCTAGGGGGATGGGAGAATCAGTATCATGTCTCATTGATTTACTCCTGGTTTGCTGGTTTCCTATGGTGGCGATCGTGGTGCTTCATTGACATTATTTTTGTAGACTTTTAAATTCTATTCTGTTGCTTTCTGATTGATTCTTGGATGAAAGACTCAAGTAACATACACTGATAGTCAAGTGCCTAATTTATACAAATTTTAGGTATATAATATGTAAGAGGCACAAAGAACCTGAAGCAGTGCAGGTAGACAAACATGAAATAAATTAACAAGATGAGCCTATCTTAGTATGTCAGGTTACAATAGATAACACTAAAAACTGGAATAACTGTACGGGCTTTTCCCCTTCTCTTTGGTCACACCACAGGGCATGAGGGATCTTAGTTCCCCGACCAGGGATTGAGCTTGCACCCCCTGCCCTGAAAGCACAGAGCCTTAACCACTGGACCTCTACGGAAGCCTTCTGTGCCGACTTTAAAGGAAGTTTGTGTTATTTTAACTTAGTGCTTAAATTTGGGGCTCTGGAATGAATTAACAATTTTCCACTGAAATTAAACTTAATTGTGTTTTGTAACTTAGGAGAATTTTCCCCAGATGAAGCTTTTTTCTCTTTCCTCTTCTGATCTTTATGTTATAAGCATTTTCAGATTTAAAGTATAATGAATATGCATATATATGTGATCAAAATTTAACAACTGCTGACATTTTGCCATGTTTGCTTTACCTATAACTGTTCTGAAAATGTTTTTGAAAATAATTTACAGATACATTGATATTTTACTCCTTACGTTTCTCTGAAATTTTCTCTGAAAATATGACATTTTCCCACATAACTAGTATAAAACTATCACACCTAACAAAAACAATAGTCATTCCTTAAACTTATCTATTACTCAGTAAAAATCATATTTCTTGAGAATAAATTACTCAACCTACATTGGAGAAACACTGTAATCCAGGAGAGAACCTAAAGATATTATATTTACATATCTAAGACGCTATAATAGTTTCCCTGTGGAAGGAACCAAAATAGCTCCCTTACACAAGGGAAAAAAGTGACAGAAATTTTCGTTTTGTTCAAAAAAGTTTTAGACAATATCAACAGAAACTTATAAATTTCATTGCTATTGTCTGAGTGTGCATCAAGGTGAACAGGATGTTCAAAATTCCCAAAGGGGATTATTTTCCTTGGGCATCAGTAGGAGTCCCTGAACTGGAGACACAGTACGTCTTTTCTCTCCTCTTAGATACACAATAATGTATGAGGTACACTGATCATCAGTTCTCAAACTCTCAAGACCATCGCCTCCCAAAGAAAGTAACCTTCCTGAATCCTCCAGACCCACTAAGGATGGCTCTAGCCAGCAGTGCTCTGTGCTATTCTGTTCTCACAGCTGTGCTCCAGACACTCGATCATCAAGGCCAGCAACTGACTCTGAGCTACATCCCACTTACCTTCCTCTTCCTGGGTTTCCTCTGTTCTTACTCTCCATCAGCCCTCCCAACACAGGCACCTGCATAGCTCAGCAAATGACATTTACATTTGTGTTTACTGTGGTTATTTCCACTGTTAAGGCTAAAATCATGACTGTGATTTTGGCTTTCAAGATAAAGGGAAAAGAATAAGACAGTGGTTTATATCAGGAGCACTGACTCTGTCCCTCCCATCAAGCCTTGATCCAAGTCAGAATCTAGAATCAGGTTGGGACTCTCCTTTTTTCACTGAAACGAGCACACACTCTGAGTCTACACACATCATCACTGGATGCACTAAGGGCTCCGTCACTGCCTTCTACTGTGTCCTGGAATGCATAGGATCCTTGGCCCTGGGAAGCACTGCTGTGGATTCCCCAGTCAGGAACCTACCTGACACCTTCGGTGAAGCCAATTTCAAGCATGCTGGTGTCCTNCCCCCACCACCACCACCCACTCCCGCCCCATATCGGTCTTGGTCGGATTCGGGGAATGGGAAGTCTGGAGTGTGATCTCCAGAGGGGGGCGGGCCCTCCACCCGGAGTGATGCAGGGGCGGGCTGCCCAGGAACCGGACACCGACGATGAATAAATGATGCTCACTCGCAGCCTGCCTGCGACCAGATCGCCAGCGCCGAGCGCCGGCTGCCCAAGGGGCAGTCACCCGGCCAAGGCAGCCCGGCCGGCGTCCCTCGGCTCCTCCGACCTGCGACCTGCGGCGGAGCAGCGCGGCGCGCGCGAAGATGGCGGGGCCGCGGCGAGGCGCGGGGCTCCTCTGGGCGCTGGGCGGCGCCGCCCTGGGGGTTTGCCTCTCAGGGGTCGCCGGGCAGCTGGTGGAGGTGAGGTGGGCCGGCGCGGAGGGGCTCGGGGTGGCTGTCACCGTCCAGGCAGGGCCAGGCGGTGCCTTTCTGACGGGAAGCTGGTTTTTCCCTTTCTTTTGCCCTAGGAGACCTGACTTAATGGGGAGACACAGTCCATCCCAAGCGCTTCCAGGATGCAGGGAGACTCAGCCCCAGTCTTAGTGTCTTTGCTCTGATGGGCGGGCACAGCCCCCGATCTCAGGAACATTATTCTGATGGGGGAGACTCACCCTGACCTTAGGGCTTCCCAATCTGATTGGAGATACAGCCTGGCATCAGCGAGTGTCTGATGGGGGACACTCAGCCCCTGTACTCTACTCTTTGCTGTCCAGAGGTGGGCAGATGGGGGGCGGAGGCAGGAGGACGAGGACAGCCTTCGCAGAGCCACCATGTGTTGAGTTTGACCCCACACTGCAGGGAGGAGCAGGCAGGGCAGGGCCCAGGGACTCGGGGTCTTACTTCATCCTGGTGATTACTGGGAGCTAGCACAGGTGTCTGAACAGAGGAGAATCAGGATGAGTCCTGGACTAGAAGGAGAATAAATTAGAAGAGGGCCCATACTTGGGAGAACTGGAAGGAGCTGCTGAGATAGTCCAGGACGAGGTGAAAAGGATGGCTGAGGGGCTGACCAGAAAGGGAAGGGTGGGGGCCATCTGCAGCCCCCTTGGCTGGCCTCTCTGTACCCCATTCCTGCTGAGCCAGGAAGGGGAGCTGAGGAGGCTGACTGGACCCAGGATTCTAGAGCAGCAAGCCAGAGGGAGAAGGCCAGAGGTAGGGCCAGGGAAGAGTGGGGTAGGAGCCTGTGTAGGCAGGGGCAGAGTGGAGAGAGCAGAGTGCACGAGACAGTCAAGCACCGCGGAGGACCCTCAAGAGGCACGGGCTGGGCAGCAGGATGGGAGGGGGAGGACAGGGCCTTATCTCTGGGGTCTGAGGGGATATACCCCTGAACTAGTGGGTGAGGTACGTGGGGACAGAGCCCTGTACCCCCATGCTAGTCTGTGCTTGCTGCTGGCCAGGGGGTGTGATCAGAAGGCTGGGCTGGAGTCAGATGTCAGCTCTGGTGTCTCCGTAAGGGGAGTCGGGCTGGCTTGAGCCCCATGGAGTGCCCCTAGGCCTCCGCCAGCTGTCCTGAGGCCTCAGGTGCAGAAACTGAGCTGGTCTGGGTGTAGGAGAAGCCCGACAGAGGGGGTCGACTCAGGTCTGAGTCAAGGACTCTTCCCTCAGTCCCCAGGAAAACGTCTTCTCCCAGTTCATCAAGGGAAATTGCATTTTGAGTCCCTCTGCCTACCATCTGCCTATAGCCTGAACAAGGGTCTGGCTGAGCCCAGGCGATCCAAGGAAGTACCAGAAAGATGAGCGGGGCTGGGGTCCATGGTACCACCCACCCTACCCATAGGCATCACCCTCCAATCAGCCTGTGAAATTCTGATGGAGACCAGGCCCCCAAGCTTCAGAGTTCAGACTCCCAGCAGTGTCCACCACAAACAGATGCCCGACTATTACCTGTTACCCAAGGCCCTATCAGGGTGTCTTGAACAAAGCTGGAACAAGAATGTATCAGAAGTGAGCTCCTGGCTGCCCAAGCTCTGAGTCTGAGATCTTTACCATGGCCCCCAGAATCTCCCAGTCTTACAACCAACTGGGTCAACACACTGAACCTCAGAACCACGGAACCCTGCCACTGCCCAGACCTTGGCCCTGACTCTACAGATGTGTGCCCGACCACATGCACATGTACTCCAGCCGCATGTGCCCTATACCCACAGTGCCCAGCCCCAACCCCACACACATGTGCCAGACTCCACATACACGTGTCTGACCCCACAGATGGGTCCAGGCCCCTGGGATGATGCTGAGGAAGGGTGTCTACTTGTCCATTTTACCACTCAGGTTGTGTAGGAAGCCTCTCAGAGACCCCTGGAACCATTCCACTCAAGTTACAGATGGAGAAACTGAGGACTAAAGAAAAGAAGGCTCCTACCCCAGTTCACCTTGGTTAAGAGAGCCGGGAATCATGTACCAGTCCTGGGCACATGGACCTTCTTGGTTACCTGGGACAGGCTGCTGGTCCTTTCCAAGTGTCCCCAGTGCAGGCTGAGGGGTGATGTCTATAAGGTGAAGAAGTACCTGGCTTTTGGTAGGTGCTCCATCCAGGCTTATGGACCAGGGGAGAGACTGGACAGACAGTTGAGCTGTGGGTTGCCTTTCCTTTCCAGAGAGCTGGAAGAGACTCCTCTCATCTGTCCTTATTTGGTTAATCGAGGGGCAAGGCATTGCACTGATGCCCCAGGGGGGTCCCCTCTCCCAAGTACCCCTCCATACCCCTCAGCCAAGGTCGGTGACAGAGATAGGGTCATATCCCTCTCAGCCCCACGGGTCAGGGACAGGTCTCGCTGCTACCCTCCAGAGCAGGGCCGTGTCCCTGACCTGGGGCGCTGAGAGGGATATGACCCTATCTCCTTCCTCAGAACCCCAGGACAGGGAGGTGTGGCCCTGGGAAGGTGGGAAGTGGCACGCACTGCTCATGATCGCTCCAGCCGTGCTTACAACTTTTGGCCTCCAGGTGTCGCTACTGCATTTCAGACAAATTAGCTAGTCCCTTTTTTTGGTGAGGATTCTGGCCTAGCTTTCTGGTCAGAGGAGGTGACTCAGGTAGGACAGGCAACTGCTGAAGCCACCTGGTGGGGATCCTGGTCAAGTAAGAGAGTCATGAAGCCCTGACTGCAGTTCCACGCCCTATCCCACACCGTGGGGACGTGAGAAAAAAATACCACGGGGCAGTACAGGACTTGCCTTGTCTCTGGCCTGGATCCTGAGACCCCATCTGCCTGTGTGGGGCCCAGGCCTGGAGCAGGAGAGAAAGGGCTTTGAACCTGACTGAAACAAACCATCCACATTTGCTCCTTGGGTTCGGTTTCCCCAAGCACTAACCACCCTCACATTCCCAAGTTCCCAGCTCCATGGTTCTGGGTTCTGCCCTCTTCTCTGGCTCAAAGGCTGGAACGTCCCAAGGTCTAAGGCATTGGTTATGAATGTCTAAGACCCTTGATCCTGGGAGATTCTGAAATGCTCAGACTTAGTGAGTCCTCGCTGAGACCTGGGCCTCTCTCAGCCCAGTCCCAGTCCCTGGCTTCTGCCTGGCTCACTCCGCTCTCTCCCGACCCACAGCCCAGCACAGCCCCGCCCAAGCCCAAGCCGCCCCCGCTGACCAAGGAGACGGTGGTGTTCTGGGACATGCGTCTGTGGCACGTGGTNACACCCCCCAGGGACTCAGAGCAGCAATTCCGGGCACTGCAAGCAGGCCTGGCACCCACAGGAGGCCCTCTGTGGTTTCTGGCACCTCCTAATCCACACAAAGTCCCTGTGGAGGGCTGACAGGCTGGTGGTGACCTGAAGTATTCTGCCCGACGGGGGATGCAGCCACATGGCAATTACGGTAATTACAGGGGACTCCACTGAACCAGGACGAAGACGTGTCATTTTTCCCTATCGCTGGCCTCCTCGTGCTTTTCCTGCAGCTTGGCCAGCTTAAAACACCCACACCCAGGGGCCCCAGCAAGGCCACCCTTGGCTGCAGCTCAGCACCAGAGCTCCCCAGACGTCCAGCAGATGTGGCTCCCAGGCTGCAAACCCAGCATTGTCAAATACCATTTCCTTGGAATGATTCACACTCACCTCAGTTAAAAACAGGAGACGCACCCCCTTCCTCTCTTGGATCTGGGAGTTGCTTGATGAGAAGTTCCAACAGAAGCCAGTTTGGGATGCTCCTCTCAGCTGTCCTTCCAGAGTTGGGGTATAGAGTTGAGAAAAGGGGGGCTGAGAAATGCTGAATGGATGGGAGAGTCCACCAGGGTACAAAGAGGTTCCCACGGGCCAAAGGGAGGAGAAGGGCACAGGCCGTAAAGGGAAAGACACACTCCCCCAGTAAAGGCTCCATGGAGGAGTCCTCTAGGCTGTAGATGGGTAGGATGGATGACGGTTTGTGTCAGGCAGCTAGCAAGGCATTCTGGAGAGAGGTACAGTGGGGGCGGATGTGGGAGAAAACAGCCTCCACACAGGTCTCAGATAACCCCTCTAAGACGTTTACTGAGTGCACCCTGGCTCAGAGGCTGCAGGGGCATTTAAGTTCTAGCAGGAGCTATCCTGGGCTGAGGTCCCCCAGGGGGCAGGGCTGACCACAAGGGCCCACCCAGATGTGGGGGCTCCAAGGGAGACAAGGACACCAATTTTGCATATGCTTCTCCTAGCACCAGAAGTGCCCTTCCACCCCACCCCCACCCCCACTCTCTTCACAGCTAGAGTAGGGGAGCTTCCCTGGTGACTCAGATGGTAAAGAATCTGCCTGCAATGCGGGAGACATGGGCTTGATCCCTGGGTTGGGAAGATCCCCTGGAGAAGGGAACAGCTACCCACTCCAGTATCCTAGCCTGGAGAATTTCATGGACAGAGGAGCCTCTCAGGCTACAGTCCATGGGGTTGCAAAGAGTCAGACACGAATGAGCGACTTTCACAGAGTGGGAGGAGGAGGTGAGCAAGAGGCCGCCTTCTGTTCCTAGCCAAGGCTGGTATCAGTCAGGCTTCTGAGTGGAGGCCCCATGGACAGACAGGTGTGGCTGCAGCCCCAGCCAGGTGTTCAGAAAGTGGAGCAACCCCCCAGTACCAAGATGCAGGTTTAGGGGAGGTATCTGCCTGCAGGGGCCACAGGAGCAGTCCAGGGTACAGATCCAAAAAGCAGCTGAGGGGTACTCCGAGGAGCAGGGTTGAGGGCACCACAGGGCCTCAAGACACACAGTGGTTTCTCCCGGGTCCTGCTTGGCCCAAGATGGTGGAAGTGCCTAGGGCCATGAGAAAGCTGCAGTGTCAGGCCCAAAGAGGCACTTGGGCCTCAACTACATAGACTGACTTCTATTCCTAACCCTATTTCCTGAAAAAGGTAAGGGATAGTCCCAAAGGCCTCTGAGCAACAAATCAGCCCTTGTTACCTTCTGTGCAGGGCTCTAAGGAGTTGGGGACCCTGGGTCCTGGGGAGGAAACATTTTTCCCACTTCTCTGTCTGCTTGGGCCTCGGTGGTACAGCTGTTAGTGAGCATCATGCCCAGCACCTTGTGGAGAGGATGGAGTTGGATGAGGTGCCTCTTTGGTTCCCTGCCAGTCTAGGAACTCCTATCCCCAGCCTCTTCCTGGGCTTGGAACTCCATCCAAGAAACTTTGTTTCTCTCCTTTGAAGAGAAGTAAGCAGGCCAGGCTGGGTGGGACAGGTCCAGAGTGAGGGGCAGTGCCTCCATCCTGCTCTGACTGCCAATAGCTGTGGCTGAGCTCCCTTTAAAGTCCAGGCCTCTCAGGGACTGGGACCTGCCTATGCTGAGAGCCCAGGCATGTTCCTGAGAAGGTACCTGATGGGGTAACTAGAAGAGATGGTTCAAGCCAGTAGGGTGGGGGTGGGGGACCGACCCTGGACCTCTGGCATACGAGAGTCTGGAGGCAACCAGAGCCCAGCTCTTTGGGTAAGAAGGGTCTTCCCAGGCCCATCCCTTGGCAGCAGTGCACAGTCAGATCTACTATTAGGGCCTTCACACGACTGTCCCCCACCATGTGTTCCTGGATGCTATTGACACCCTGTCCATTCATTCAGGAGTCCTGTCCTGAGTCGCAAAAGCTTTGAAACCATCTCATTCATTTTTTCTGTCATTCTGTGAGTCTGGGGAAGACTCAATGGGGCCACAATACTGGCTGACGAGGTTGTACAAGATGACCCCAAAGGGTGCTCCTGCCCAGGCCACATAGGTCTGATCTATCTTCCCCAAAAAGAGGCCTGGCTTGTCCTGCCTGGCCCTCCTGCCTCTAGGAGTCTGTCAAGAAGTTATGTCTGGTCATCTGATTTATAATAGGAAGCAGCTCTGTCCCCTCCCCCTGAGGCTGGGGCCAAGGTGGTCAGACTGGGGGCCTTAGAAAAATAAACTCAGTCCAGCCGGGTCCTGGCAGCCCTGCCCTGCCCATCCCTGGACAGGCCAGCTCCATGCCTTGGCCCAGCTTCCGTGGGCACAGCTGCCCTGAGCCAGAAAACCACTTCTGGAATAACTCTGTCTGAGGTGAACGCCCCAGGCCAAGGTCTGTGTCCTCTTGGAGGCTCTCACAGCCAGGAGGAGCCCCTGCTTGTCCTCAGGGAGGTTGAGGAGGATGCAGCCTGTCCTCTGGGGTCTGAGGTCCTCTCAAGAGCCTGGGGAGGAAAACCTAGGATAAACCAGGAGCCCTGAGGCCTGGGCTGCAAGTACAGGACACCCTCCAGGAGGCTGTAGCTTGAGTCATGGTGTAGCCCACTTCCTACCCTCCAGGACTTCTCAATCTAGTCAGAGAGAGCCCCCGCCCCCACCAAGCCAGGACCACTGACATAATACAGGGGACCAGTGAGAAATGAAAATATGAGATTCCTGTCCAAAGATTATTAAGAATTTCAAGAAAGAGACAGCAGAGTATTACGCCAAGCACAAGGCCTTTCTGAGAATAGGCCTACTACCTAAAGCCAGCCCTGCAAAGATATTTTGAAAATCTCAGAGCCCACAGGGGTTTTGTCAAAATGTGGAACCTCCTGAAAGAGACTCTCGAGTGAGACACACACAGACAGATGGAGACAGGCCTGGAACTCAGGCGCCACTGCGGGGAGTCTGGGCTCTGGCCCTTGCCAAGCCTGCCCTGTCCTCCCTGCAGTTATCACTCTTTGCTGCGTCTTCAACTGTCGCGTGCCACGGACCCGGAAGGAGATTGAAGCCCGGTACCTGCAGCGAAAGGCAGCCAAGATGTATACAGACAAACTGGAGACTGTGCCGCCCCTCAACGAGCTCACAGAAATCCCTGGAGGTGAGCAGGCCTGGCCCCCAGTCCCGCCAACCCCCGACCCTGCCAAGCTGGCCATTTCCTTGATCCTTCCACCCAGAATGCCCTGTTCCTCCCCTCCAACTGGTTCAGGGAGGGGACTCATCCCTGTTTCTGGAGCCCAGAGCAAACAAATGGGTCAGAGTGAGGCAGGGAAAACAAGAAGCTATTTTGCAGGTAGGAGTGGTTTGGAAGGAAAAAGGAATGAAGGGTGGGACTGGGAGGCTCTGGTGTGGGTCATAGGATGCTGTTTCACTCCTGTTGAACCCTTTTCCTTCTATTCCACAGAGGATAAGAAGAAGAAGAAGAAGGACAGTGTGGATACAGTGGCCATCAAGGTAGAGGAGGATGAGAAGAATGAGGCCAAGAAGAAGAAAGGAGAGAAATGAGGAGAGCTTTCTGGAGGTGGCGGCTGGGGCTGGCCAGCCCTAGGGCTCATGGCCCTGCCAGAGTCCAGACATCTTAAACTCCAAGCTCACACATGGACCCCAGAGGTTGCAGAGAGCCCTGTCCCTGTAGAGAGGGAGTTGCAGGGGCCCAGGACCCTGTCCTAGAGCCTATAGGAGCAAGGACAAAACTGTACCAGGTGTGCCACCTCCTGGCCTGGACGCCAACTCCCTGCACCCCGTCCACATGGCCGCCCAGCAGAGGTGGTCTGTAGACTCTGTCCCTTTGTAGACCCAAAGTGGCCTCTACCCACCCAGGCATGCCTCTGTCTCCTCTTCTACCAGGAACAGCTGTGGCTAAGGGGTGACGGGATGTGGGTTTTCTTCTGGAAGGGGATGGCCGGCCTGAATGGGCCAATGTGAGGCCACACCAGGCTGTCCACAAGGAGGGAGAGGGTCACTGGAGGAAGCAGGGGCAGCAGGAGGTTCTCGGACTTGGCTGGATAGCAGCCCTGCTGATGAGGGGCTGTTCCAAGCCTGGCATGGGTTCTGGCCCAGAGCAGTGAGCAGAGAAGGACCAGAGGCAGAACCCCCAGCCCAGCAGATACCAAGCTCCAGGCAGTGGACGCACTTGTCTTACTTACTGTGATGTAGCTGAGGCTGCTGGAGGGCCTAGCATGAGGCCCAAGGGCTCAGGATTGGGGGCTCTGGGGGTACAAAAGGCTGAGGTCAGTGGACCAGAGAGAGAGAGAAGACAGCTGGCACCTGGGACCCAACTTGGGAATCCAGGGAATATTTGAGAAGCCAATGGGGACTTGAGGCTGTTCTGGGGCCC
Organism: Neotragus pygmaeus; assembly: GCA_006410875.1. NCBI lineage: Eukaryota > Metazoa > Chordata > Mammalia > Artiodactyla > Bovidae > Neotragus > Neotragus pygmaeus. The sequence goes on along the minus strand of SJYV01008476.1, from coordinate 41,444 downwards.
TTTCTAGGCTTAGCTGTGGTAGCAGGGCCCCAGGAGACCACCACAGTTAGGGTGAAGGTAGCAGCCAACCTTCCACCTGCTGAATATAACAGCACAGCTTCCTCTTCTGCTCTCAACCATGATTCCTGAAACAGCACTGGTCACCAGAAGTGAAGGCTCAAACTTGACCTGCGGACTGGATCCCTGGGGAGGGGACATGCAGAGAGGGGTGTCTAGATGGCAGCAAACATCACCTGAAGAACTCAGACCTGGGCCTGGAGACTTAGGAGATACTGAAGGTTTCCGAGCAGGGGGGAGCTGCTGGCAAAGCTCACACTGCCTCTGCAGCCTGCAGAGATTTGTAAATAAAGCTGAGTGCCTTCTCATACTTGAGCAACCTGAGATGACCGCTCAGGTACCCCTTCCCTGAAGCATTTACATGGAGGGCGATGCAGTGATCAGTGATAGGCGGTGAAGGCCAGGCTGCCATTCCCTTTCCTGACTTTTCTCCTGTTCTGAATTCAGATGAGCTGAAGGAAGAGGTGGTGGGCCGGGGGGCAGAGGGTCAGCTGTGGCCAGTGGAGCTCAGCCCTGAGGCAGGGCATCAGGACCAAGAAGGAACCTGCTTGCTCTGCTCCACTTCCTGGTGTCAATAGATGGCTGCTTGAGACACAGAGGAGTCACGCCTGGATTCCAGCCAGACCCAAATCATTATTACACGAGGCGAGGGAACCAGGCTGACATGGAGGAAGGAGCACAGGATCTTAGAGCCACGACGGGGGCACGGGGCAGAGATTACAGAAGGCCCTGCTGTGGAAGCTGAGTACTCACTGCGCCACCAAGTGGAAACCCTGGCTCTGCCCAGGAGTCCAGCCCATGGGCTTCTTATACATACAGTTTTGGCAAAGACCATTCCACCGATAGAAGGCAGAACCCTTCTGTTGCCTGGGCAGCAGGGGCCCAGGTGGGCGGGGGCCACTAGAAGTCAGAGAAGCAGCTGGTAATGCCTGGGGTAAGTCCAGCCCCGGGCCATATCTCCCCCACCAGCTGCCTCCTTGACCTCTGACTTGCGTCTCCACTAGCCATTTAAGGACAGGCATATCTGCTGATCGTGGGGATGTCTGATCCCAGTGTGCATCTGCCCCAAGTCCAGGTAGGGGACAGGGTTGGAAGGTCAAAGTTTACTACAGTGCTTCAGGGCGATGACAGAGGATGTTCCAGCCACAGGCCAGAAGATGGGCCAAAGTCAAGGAGAACACACTCACCTCCGCGGCCCAGAGCTGCACCCTGAGGCCCAGCCTCACACTGGATCCTGGCAGCCCCAGCATCAGCCTGGGCAGTACATTCTAGGCCCTGAATTAGCTGACCCCAGTATCATCCCCACACATTCCCTCCACCTTCAGTGGGAGCCACCCCGAGCTCGTGGATGGAGCTGGGGCTCTGCACTTGGCAGAGCCGGGAGCCACCCATCCCACCCCTTCCCTGTTCTCTCATCTCCCACTGCAGCAGGCCCAGGAAGGAGGAGGCATGGGGAAGAGAACAATTTAATTGAACATCTAGTCTCTGCCCTGCCTGTGAGGGATGAGAACTGCACCTGCAGCATTCTAGACAAGAGGGTGAGGAGGGGCCTGGGCAAGAGAGGGCCCAGCCAGGGAGAGCACGAGCGTCAGAGGACAGCAAGGAAGCTGAGGAGCATCGGGAGTGCCAGGAGCAGGGCCCAGGATGGGGCTGGCAGAGTCTGCCCGCTGATGCGGTCCCAGATCCAGTGTTGGTAGGAGGAGATGTGGACGTAGATAGGCGGAGCCTCGCTCTTCTTGCAGCCTGGGCCCCAGCTCACCATTCCCACCAGGTGCCATATGTTCTGCACAGGACAGGCCAAGGGCTCACCACTTATCTCCTGTGGGGAGGGGTGGGGAACAAAAGGGCGGCCACGTGTGGTCCAAGGGAGACGATCCAGCTCAGGAACAAGCAGGGTACCCTCACTAAACCTTCTGCGCAGTCTCCAAGTGTCTCAGAGCTGAGAGGTACCTGTGAAGTCCTGACCCAGGAGACCTTCCTTAAAAGGCTCCACTTTCCATCTCTCTCCATCCCCCATCTCGTTAACGTCCACCTTCCATCTTCCCACCCTTCCCATCCTCCTCCCTCATCTCCAACCTCCATCCCCACTCCCCATCTCTCTCTCCCCAACTCTCATCTCATTCCCCCCCATCTCCATTCCCTGTCAAACTTCCCCTCCTTCATCTTCCTCCTCACTTACCCCTGCTCATCCCTGGCCCCTCTCTCCTCCCCACACGTCCTGCCTCTGCTGTGCCCCTCACCCCAATTCTGGCCAGGTGCCCTTGAAGATGAATGAGCAAGGGCGAGAGGTGCTCACATAGCAGAATTTTTCCCTGTCGACGTCCTTTGCACAAATCATCTGGGAGTTGATGATCTGAATCAGAAAGGGGATTTTGGAGAACCTGTGGTAGAGGCTGTCACACTCTGTGCTGCTCAGGATGGTGACTTCCTTCTCCTGGATGGTTCGGAATTGGGGCCATTCACCTGTGGGACATGGGCCCCCATTCAGGCCTGACTGTTTAGCTCCTGCCCACAGCCACTGGCCTCATGCCCATCCTCCCTTTGTTCCTTGCCACTCCTCTAGCCTCGTCTCCTTGCCACACAGCAGCCCTGGAGATCTCTCCAGGATTAGCCCACCTACCACTCCAGCTGACACTTCCCAAAGGCCCCTCAATATAGAGACCCTGGAGCAGTTTACCCAAGATCTGGCTTTGCTGGACCTGATCTCACGTCTGGCAGAGTCCAATTCATCAAGTCCATTCTGATCTCGGCATCTTGGCTTTTGCATTCCGTCTATCCACAAAGCCTACCAAGTCTATCTGAGGTTGAAATCCTGCCTTTTCTTCAAGCTTTCCCCAAAAGCCTCTTCCTCCCCTGAGCTTCCCCAGACTTGCCTCTGTGGTTCCAGGCACTCCTCACTCCCCTCCCGACTCTCACAAGTGTGTGTCTATCCCTAAGTCTGAGCTTCTGGGAGACAGGTGACTTCCAACTGTTTCCAACTATTCACCAGACAGGCCATGGCAGGGACGACAAAAAGCCACCCCACCTGGGTTGGAGATCCTGGGTGCTTTCAGGCATGCTGGCTCTGTGGGACCACAGGGAAGAACACTTCTCTTGCAGGAAAGGGACAGGGGTTCCCTGAAGAGAATGGACATTCCTGGGCTCCTAAGGAAATGGGCCCTTGGATGGCCCTGAGACAACACTCCTGCTTGTCAGGCTCCTAAACTGGGATGATAAGGGATTGAGGGCCACTGCTGGGGTAGGGGGAGATATGAGGGAACCCTCAGTGACTCTCAGCTTCCGGGTGCAGACTGCCCTTAGCCAGACACAGGGGTCTTCTGCAGAGCGTATTACAGACATAGACCCCTTGTCCTCTCACCTTGCCTGTTCTGCTTCAAAACATGGATACCCTGGGATTGTATGTAGACAGCAAGATATCACTCTGTGCCCACTATGCCTTCAGGGACGGCCTGTTTACATACCCTGACCTGGGCCTGAGGGTTTCAAAGGCAATCTGGGTCCCCTAGATACATTCACTGCTGAAGCCCTCAAAAGGAAAAAGAGATAAGAGTCTGACAGGAGTGGGGTGGTGGACTCCCTGGGCAGGTGTCGCAGAAATACCTGTCCATGGTAGGCCCTGGCCTGCACCCAGGTTCTATCCCGCACCATCCACCCTGCTGGGGGTAGGATGGTTCCAACTCACCTGCAACCCTGGGGAGTCCCCAGCCTGTCACAGTGCAGAGCGAGTAGTCCTTCACCGAATAGTCCAGGCCAGGCAGGCAGATGGGCCAGACATACTTGCTATACTGGAGGGGCCGCTCCAGGTGGAGGAGGGCGATGTCGTTGGCCCGGCCAACCCAGGCCCAGTACCGGATGGCTCGGTAACGGCTGTGCACGATGACCTCTTTTGCCAGGGTGTCGATGGTAGTCTTTGTTATCTGGTCAATCCATGGACTCCCCGCCCGTACTGAATAGGTAACGTCACTCCTGGGGAAGGGCAAGGGGAACATTAGTCCCAGGAACCCCACACCAGCCTGCACTCCCTCTAAACTCCACTGCACTGTTGTGCTCTGAGCAAATCCAGGCAAGCCACCCACCTGCTTTGAGTCCCCGAGCCCACTCCTCAGGGCAGATATGAATGGGGTCCTGCACGCACAGACACTGTGTGGTCAGTCCTGACAACAACCCTTCAGTTTATGGAGAGGGAAACTATGACTCAAGCAACTGACTCAAGGCTACACAGCTAGCAAGTGTTGGAGCTGGGATGTGGAGCCAATTTTCTCTGGTTCCAAACTCTAGACTCTGTCCAGTAACCCAAGCTCAGTCCCAGAAGTGACAGAGAACTTGTGCAATCATCCAACCCTCCCTCTAGCTTTCTTTCTCAGTGTGTCCCTTAGGCGTGGAAATCACTTCTCCTCTGGCCAGGCCTCACGGCCAGATGTGACCCTCGGGTCGCCCCCTGGCTCCAGAACATGGGCACACCTGCTCTCTTGTCCCCACATTGACCAGACTGTGAGCATCTATATTCTTGTCTATCTTCCCCAACAACATGAGAGGAGTGCTACAGCCCAGGCCAGGGCACTTCAAAGACTGTCAAGGCTACTGGTTGAATGAAGGAAGGAATAAGTGAAACAAAGAGTATGGAACAGAAGAATTAGAATCTTCTTTCTGTACACAGAAGGAAGGAGGCCTAGGCAGAGGTCTGCAAGTCTTTGTTTCCTATCTGTGGGAGGACTGTACAGGACTGAGGGATCAGATGAGGGGAGCAAGCCTCCAGTTCCTAGGAAGGAATGTACAGGACTCAGCTCCACCCTGCTAGGAGCTGGAGGGAGGCTGGGATTATGGGGTTCTGCCACTGATGGGCCAGCTGGCAGAATGACTGAGGCCCTGGTGGCTCCACATGACTTTCCCCCCATCTGTCTAGGCCCCAACTCACTCGGTCATGCAGTGGGCTGCAGTCAGCACCCACTCGGAGGCAATGAGGGTTCCTGCACAGATGTGTGTGCCATTGGCCCGCACACTGACCATCCACGGCCACCGCCGAGCCATGGACTCCGGATCCCTGAGGGTGGGGTCCTGTTCATAGGAGAAGCCACAGGCTGAGGAGGGAAGTGCAAGGAGCTTGATAAGGAGTTGACCTTTCCAGGTGCGTCTCACAGCTCTCCCTCTCCCTCTCCTCAGCCTGAGCTCCCACCACCCTAGCTGGCCTGCACCCATCCAATGACTCTGCTTCTTCATTGGTCATCAAATAACGGTGCGTTCACATGAGGATTGGGGTCTCCAGCCTTAGAAGGGCCTCAGCACCCCCCAGGAATCCCTCATGTCAGGTCCCAGGGCTGACCAGTCTGGACATCACTGGCTCCTTTGTCCTGGTCAAGCAGGCCACAGCTCTGGCTAGGCTAGGCCCTTCACAAATTCATCTGTGTTTTCATCTGGTTCCCCTACTTCAACCAAAAAGGCCCTTCCCTCCTTCTCTAGGACCTTCCTCCTGTGATTCAGTGAGAGAAAGGCAGATGAGCTAAGAGAAAAATGAGCACTGTGCATGAATGCACACACATCTGAGGATGAAACCCCAACAGCAATGAACGCAGCTCTTCAGCCCCATTAACCCTCAGGGGAGCGTGGACTTAAATCACAGTGACGTTCTGCTCACCGTCACCTGCCAGGCAAAACTAAATATCCCTGATGCTAGGAGTTGGTGAGGATCACAACCCCAGACTGCTCAACTCACTGCTCGAGGGAAGGTCAACGGGTGCAGCCACTTTGGAAAAGCTTTTACGGAAAAATTCTTTCAACTGAAGAGGCACGTATCCAACACCACAGCAGACCCACTCCTAGGTGTTCCAAATGGACTAGTGGATTGTGAGATCAAGGTGAGTAGGCCATCACCAGCAGCTGTAAAGGCTAACACAAGAGAGGGAACGGCAGCATGCACCGCAGAGTGCTGCAGGGTCCTCAGTGTGAGACTTCCTTTGACACTTAAATTCTGAGCAACGAGTTCCAGGATGAGAAGTATTCCTTATGTGAGTCTTACTTCAGCCAGCTTGGAAGGCACTGCTGGAGAGAACACTTATGGATGTGCCCCCAAACACACAAGGGAAGGCTTCCTGAAAGCGGTGCTGGAGACCCCCAGAGGCCTTGGCTGGGAGCTTGGATCAGGGCCTGGGCCCGATGGAGAGACGCTGTCCCCACCGGCCATTCAGGAAGGCAGGATGTACAGCACACCCCAGGCTCCCCCGACTTTCCTTGCCTCCTACCTCAACAGCGCGGGAGGTCCCACCAAGAGGTGCTCAGTAAGCGCTAGGGAAAGGAAGGTCTCCTCTCACTCTCCCTGCCCCCTCTCCTCTGTCCCTTAAGGTCCTCAAGGCTGCTTGGGCACCTCCTCCCGCGTGGAGGCCGCAGTACTCACGGGGAAAGAACTCGCTGTCGGAGGCTTTAGAAGTAGCGTACTGCGCGATACTGGGCGGCTGGCTACCACCAGTGACCTGCCGGGGGAAGCGACGTCTGCCCGAGGGACAGGCGGCACTGGGGGCACATGGGGCATCACGGTCGGCGGGGACATCCGTGGACAGTGCCCCCAGCGCGTCGCCAGCGCCCGAGCAACCTGTGAAGGAGGCAGAGGCTCAGAAGCGGAGGCCAGA
>SJYV01008476.1:0-30484 GCA_006410875.1 Neotragus pygmaeus | reverse complement strand
AGCCAAGGGCCAGCGCCACGCTGGACGTCCCAGGGCGTGTGGGGCCGCGCCTGCCGGCCGGCGGCTCACACCCAATCTCCATCTGCGGGAAACAGCGACTGCACCGCGGCGCTCTTCTCGCTACAGCGCTCCCGGGACCCGCCCCACGAAGGCGCCCCCGACTGGCGGCCGGTGGCGGCTTTCTGTGGCGTGGTGGGCGCCCCCCAGTGGCCCCCTGCCGTGGTGCTTCTGGTGTCCCAGTCGCCCTCTGGCTTGCAGGTGGCTCAGGACTCTCTGGCTTCTGGCCACGCCTCTGCCCTCCTGGGAGCACGTCGCTCCCAGGCGGTCTGGCCAAGCAGTTTGCTGGAGTCCCTTAACCTCACCTCGGCCAGTTTCTGCACCTCCTTCTCTGGCTGCCCACTTCCATCCCTACCAAGTGAGATGAAGACCCAACCCCTGGGGCTGGCATCCAGGATTTCCAAGCGGTCCCATCTGCCCTCCAGTCTGGTAACTACAGTGGGGCCTTGCCCCAGGGTACTGAAATTAAGCAGATTGAAATGTTTTCAATAAGAATTTTTCAAGAATGCATAGTTTTAAGCATTGTTCCCCACCCCCCACCCTCAACTTCCATTCAGCAAATGCCCTTCCCTTACAGATCCATCCGCTTAGAAAGATGGCACAGGTGAGGTTTCCACCGACAGTAAAAGACAGTAACCAGTGGGCTCTTCTTGGTACACTGGAAGCCGGGGAACATTTTGATGGCTCGGTGACACAGATGGATAATACAGTTAAAAGGTAGTCTGGGGAAATCCTATGAGTTTTGATTCAAAGCTGTTGGGAAATTCTAGCCCAATAAAAGGTGAAAGTTAAATCAGACTAGAACAATTTAACTTTTGCCAAGGCCTGCTCTCTTGGGACAGATAATAGGGCTGGCCATTCAGTACTCCAGTCTCCAGCAAACCGCACCTGCTATGCTGTGGAGCCCGAGGGCAAGGATAGTGGCCACTGTGAACCTGGGGCCCGCCAGGCCTGATGGGCTCCCATGCTGCCTCCCACAGAGGTGGTAGGGCTCTACCCTCTCGGTCTGGCTAGCTTGGGCCTGTTCTTCCTCTTCAGAGTGTGATAGACGTCACTAAGGCAGCTCAGGAGCTTAGGGTGCAGTCACCCCCAAGTCACCTAAGCAGGCGCTCTGCCTTGCCCCTCCCTGGCCCTCATCATCACTCATTCCTGCCAGGGAGGGGGGAGGAACTGATCAAGCTCTGTAGACTCTTAGGGTGATATGAGGGCTTGGGAGAGGCCCACAGGCTCTGGAACTGAATCCACAAGTGCAGATTGGTCATTTTGAGTCCTGGGAAGAAGACAACCCTCATAGTAAGGAACTGAGAGGAAACTGTGGTCAGAGACCCGGGGCATGGCCACGGGGACCTGGGGACTGCTGGAGTGCTGGGATTACTAAGCAGAGAGTGGGGATCACAGAGCCCAGCTTCATATTGGTAGAAGAGGCAACTGCAGCCCAGAGAGGGGAACAGGATGAGTACAAGTACAAGGAAGGCTGTCAGGGACGCTCCCCTTGAGAAGACAGCCAGGCCTCTTGGGGGTAGGCAGGCTCTGGCCAGAGTCAAGAAAAAAGATGATGGCTTCGGTGACACAAAGTTCAAGAGCATCTTCATTGAACAATTGAAAAAACAGTGGCTCTGGAAGCCTCCCCCATGGACTTGCCCTGATGTCCTGTGCTCNCCTCTTGGGGGTAGGCAGGCTCTGGCCAGAGTCAAGAAAAAAGATGATGGCTTCGGTGACACAAAGTTCAAGAGCATCTTCATTGAACAATTGAAAAAACAGTGGCTCTGGAAGCCTCCCCCATGGACTTGCCCTGATGTCCTGTGCTCCTCCAGTCTCCGCTTCTCCTCAAGACAGAGGGGAGGAAGCAGCTGCATCCAGGAGGGACGCCCAGGAAACATCATTCACAGGAGCCACAGGCAGCCCAAGGAGATCAGCAAGATGGAACTAGTGAGGAAGACCGGGCTAAGGCAGGCAGGCCCGGCCCTGCTGACGAACTTCATATCATCGATCTGCTTCTTCATCCAGTCAGTGAAGTAGGAGGTGCTGGTGTAGATACCCGGGAAGTGGCGCCGATTGCAGCTAAAGCTCCAGCTCACCACCCCCATCTGAATCCAGGTGTTGTCCATTTGGCAGACCAGGGAATTGCCAGAGTTACTCTGTGGAGGGGAGCAAGGGCGGCATAAGAGAGGCAGCAGGAGGGCCTCTTTGCAGGTCCTGGACAAATAGACTTGCACCTTCCCAGGCCATGTCCTTAACACGAGCTGTGTTGAGCTCGTGCTGTCCCTGATAATGAGGCATAGCTAGGAGCCTGCCCTGTGACATGGAAGCGCTGTTCTGGGGCCTGAGCTCAGGGTCACACTGGCCTCTTTATTTACTCCCCTGATAACCCTCTGACCATAACTCCCTGGTTCCCTCCTCTGCCCTCTCTCTAAATTGTGGTGGGCCTCCAAGGTGTTACCCTTGACTTTCTCCTTTCCTACCATCCTGCTGGCATAATGAACTATTTGAAATACAAATCTGTTCCCCCTCTTTTCATGCAAAGCAGAGACAAATGTAAGAATAATGTTTACAACAGCAAACATCAAAAGGTAACAGCTTTTATTTCTGCTGGATGATGGGTTTATGATTTTTTAAACTACCTATACTTTTTAGTATTGATGAAAAGTTTTATAAATCAGAAAAATAGCCTATGCTCTCCCTCCCTCCCTATATGTATACATATATATTTTAATGTAATGTAAACCAAGATTTGGAGAAGGAAATGACAACCCACTCCAGTATTCTTGCCTGGAGAATCTCATGGACGGAGGAACCTAAGCTACAGTCCATGGGGGTCACTAAGAGTTGGACATGACTGAGAGACTTCACTTTCAGTTTTCACTTTCATGCATTGGAGAAGGAAATGGCAACCCACTCCAGTATTCTTGCCAGGAGAATCCCAGGGACAAGGGAGCCTGGTGGGCTGCCGTCTATGGGGTTGCACAGAGTCGGACACAACTGAAGCGACTTAGCAGCAGCAGCAGCAGCAAACCAAGATTTATAAGACGTAATCTAATGAAGAGTGCATAAGATATGTAAGGAAAAATAACAAAATCATACTTAATAAGATAAAGGAAGACCTACATTAATGTACATACTATTGTTCTTAGGTGAGGCAATTTAGAACAATGTAAAACTGTCAATTCTCAGCATCTGGCTTCCTGCAGCATGGAAGGCTAGATCCTCTATCCCACCTTGCTGAAGAAAACATGTGAGTTTTTTTAAATTATGATTTTAAATGCATGGGTGAGCTGGCAAGAAAATAGACTCCTCAGATTGCAAAACCCACGGGAGGGCTGAAACCTAGAGAGCTGACAGCAAAGCCCAGAAGATGACTTTTTGCCCCAAGGCCATGGGCCAAACCCAGTGAAACTGAGCTTTGGTTTTCACAGCCTCATTCATGGGTGCAAAAGACAAAATGCTCAGAGCCTGCTCAAGATGGGGAGCCCAAGAGGAAACCTCCTGCAAAAAGTTATTCCTGCCAAAAAGGACCACACTTTCTGCATGAGGATAAACTGGGAACACCTGCCCTCATGTGAACTTGTAATTCAAATTCACATTGTCTGGGTGATTTAAAAAAATTGAGCCAAGAACATCGTTTAAAGCGGTTCTTGGTTGGCTTTATGCCCTGGTACCTGGCAGAAGCAAATATAGATTCTGTCTGAAGGACCTCACTTTTCAAGTCGTGCTTCAGCGAACTCCCACGAAGAACACGCTACAGAACATGTCATCACTCTTAAAACATCACCCCGCACACAGGGAAGTTGAGGCACCAAGAGCAAATGCCAGCCAGCAGAAAAAACCAAAAGCATCATCAGAGCCTTCACAGTTTGATATTCAGAAATCATCACATGAGAGCCTCCAAGTTTCTGGTGATGCACTATTTTGTAGGCATGGCGGTGAAGGTATGGGTATTGACTGTGTTATTCTCTGTTCTCCAAACACATTTTATAAATATCTTTTATCTCTATTCATTAGAGAGTAAAACAGTCAAAATATTGTGACAATGTCAGTTCTTGCATTGACCTCTAACATTCAAGCAATTCCAAGTAAAATGCTACCAGGATTTTTTCAGGACCTTGACAATCTGATTCTAGAACTAATATTAAAGGATAAAGGCCATGAATTCTATGACAAAGTTTGAGAAAAAAAGAGCAAACTGAAGAGGCTGGGGACTGGAGATATATCTAACCAGAGTTAGATATATTTCAAAACTATAATTATACAAACTATGGCACTAGCATAGAAATAGAAAAATAGACCACTGGGGCAATGGAGAGCCAGCCAGATGCCTGCAAGTGAGGAAACTTGGCACATGCTCCAGAAAGTGTCATGCCTGTGGAAAAGGAGGTCTCTGTTGTAGGTGGTAGGGAAACTGACAGAGAAAAATTAATTTGGACCCCACCATAACAAAACTCCAGGGAGGTAGAGCAGGTTTGATGAAGTTTAAATCAAACTGATTTTTAAATTGAGGCTTATAATAGGACAAGGCATTTACTAACTGAAAGTAACTGAAAATTATGGGCTCCTCCCAAAATGGAGAAGAGGGAAAGGTTTGACATAGGGCACATGGGGGAAATGACCTAAAGAATAAAACTAATGTGGGTTCTCTAACAAATGGAGATTCCTCAACAAATATAGGAGGGGAATGTAGAACAACATCAGTTATGTAAATTAAAATACCCATATATCACACTACACATTTTGCAAAGATACAAACATCTTTAAAGACATTACTAAACACATTTCAGTAGGGGCCTTATGTGGGGAGAGAAAATGGAAGATGAAGGGGAAAATCAAGCCAGTGATAATTAAGCTAGTAATGATAGTGTGAGGACCCTTACCCGAGAGATATGGTTGACGGGACTCTGGGAATCTCGAGTTAAAGAAAAGTCAGAGAGAAAGAGAGAGAAAATTGGAGGGCAAAAGAAGGATTCTATGTGGAAATTCTCTTATCACAGTGAAATAAAGCCAGAACCCAATAAAAAAATGTGCAACACCCCCCTCAGAGGGAAAAAAATTAACTTTCAAAAGTGCTAAAATAAAAACAGAATTAAAATCTACAATTGGAATGCAGAAAAATAAGAATACCATATATTGCAAAGCCCATGGGATGTGGGCCAAAATTGCACCCAAAATAGTCTTAGTCTAAATACTTTTAACATCAAACAAGAGGGAATGAAAGTAAATTATTATCAATTATTTATCACTGCACATTCAGCTGAAGACACTTAAAATGGAATTAATAAAGGCAAAAAGGAGATGTCATGCATTAGAAAACAAAAAAAATCATAGACTTGAGAAATAAAATCAATCACTTTTTCTTAAAAAACAACAAAATAGATAAACACTTTTTACGTCCTACCAAGGAAAATGGAAAGAGGGGGAAAATACAAATATTTTGTGGTGTAAGTAGAAGAGATTAAAATCAGATCCAGGGAAAATACACTTTCTAGGATCTGAAGACTGTTTATAACTTTCTCTTTATGCATTTAAATTCTAGATGAAGTGAATAATTCCTAAGAAAATACAAATCATAAGCCAATAACTATGGACAAAATAACATAAAATACTGCTCAAGAACTACCCCTTCAAATGAGAACAGGTCTATGTGGTTTTACAGGCAACTTCTTTCTAGCATTCAAGGAGCAGATAATTTATGTCATTTCAAATGTTCTAGAACATAGACTTTCAAATGAAGCAGAGTTGTGACTCTACAATTTAACAAGGGGAGTGCCTTTCTCAACACAACTTAAATGCAGCCCAGCCTCACTGGAGGTAAACAAAACACAATGCCGACTGCGTGTATGGCACGCCTCACACTGCTGCTCCCTGGCCGCCCCTTTCCTGGGCTGTGCGCTACCACCATCCTGTGTCTGGTCCAGGGCCCAGTACAGGGTGGTCTGTTGGATGAAGAAAGAAATTAAACATATCCTTAAAAAGGATATTATAAATCTGAATACAACAGATGAATGAAACCATAGCACACTATGACCAGAGAGGGCTGATCCTAGCAGGCAGGGTAAATGGACATGAGGGATCTGTTCATAGAACCAACTTAGCATGCTGAAGAGTATAGAGTCATCTTGATAGCTGCAGAAAACACGTTTTATGGAGTTTAGCATTCGTTCCTGAAATAAAATGCCACACTGAAACAGAAAACACTTGCTTTCTCTTCCAAAGATGATATGCCATCTTAGCAAGATGCTTCATAATGGAGTGTGGGAAGCACGTCCAAGAAGGTCAGCAACAAGAAAAAGCAGAGCCACAATTCCAGGCTGCTTTCAGGGACAGTACCCAGAGTAATGGAAAAAGTAAAAATCATGAAAACGAAAGAGGCAAAATCATTACTAATCATAGCTCACATGGGCATAGATCTGGAAAGTCCAAGAGAGTCAACAAAAACTCTTGGGAAATAATAAAAAGGTTCAGTGAGCCGAACTCCTAGATGTTTTCAACAAAATTAGTCTGGTGGATGGAAGTAGGGCAAGTGAAAAGGAAGGAAGGTTCTTGTTCTTCTGAGGAAGCTGTAGACATTGATTAACCCTGGGTGTTAAATTTAAATACATGTGTGGAAACTATCAGGTGACCAACAGAATGACCCTGAGATACAACAACTTCTAAACCACTACAGGGGAAAAGTGGAGTGGAAACCAGTACATAAAGTGAGGGGTATAAAAAGAAATATTCTTCTTGATAAATGGGTTAAAGGAAAGCCTCCCAAATGTGTTGGAAAGTATAAGGCACTGAGCCTTATATTGTTTATAAGACATATAATTAAAACAAGATAGCACAGTGTCTCATAGAAGACAGAGGGATTGTTCTGGAATATGATTTTTGACATTGCAAAAAAATAGAAAAAGAAATAGGCATAATATTGAAAAGTAGGAGACAAATTTATCACTGTTTGCACATGATATGTTTCTGGGCCTACAAAATTAAAGAGAATCCACTATACCGAAGGAATCTTGCTTATTACAAAGTAAATACACATAAAAATCAATATATTGATATAATACAAACAAAATACACTGAAAAAAAAAAAAACTGCTCCCGACAGAGATGTGACATAAAATACCTAGGAATAAACTTAAGAAGCGGGCATGCAATAACTATATGGAGAAAGCTATATAAACTGTTGCTCTAGGGACACAAAGAAATAAAGCAAAATAGGGTCTATTTTCCCTAAATCAATCTATTAATTTCCACCAAAATCACCACATGATTTTCCTTTTATATTATACTAAGACTGTTCAAGAGAAAATGGGGACAAAAGAACATATGGAGACTATACAACATGCTACTAAAACACCAGTGAGTCAATAATGAAATCAAAGAAGAAATTAGAAAATACCTTGAGACAAAGATTGTTCAATTCGAATGAACATGGGAGAATAGCCAGGTAAATTCTTTAAAATAAAAATAATAAAGGAGGACTTGCCCTACTACACCCAAAAAGGAATTGTAGAGTTATAATAATTTTAAAACAGTGGTGGTGGCATAGGAATGAGACTTCAAAGGGCAGAAATACACAAAATAAGATGGAAATGTATAATATAATAAAGAGGGCATTTCTAATTCATTGCCCCAAAAAAGTATTCAATAAAAATCGCTGACCTAAGTGGTTTCTTCTCTCACCCTTCCAGATGAATCAAAATTAAAATATTTAAACAAGATAATTAAGGACATATATGAGTAAAAAATTTTAAAAATCTCAGGGTGAGAAAGATTTCTAAGCACAGCACAAAAACGACAATCACTAAGGGAAATAATGATAAATGTGAACATATGGAAATTGTAATTAACTCTATGAGAACAAATCCATACCCAAAGAAGGTAAATCACGAACAAGTAGGGTGAAATTGTAAAGCACTTCACAAAGAGTTAAAACTTCCTGTTTCCAAAGTTAAAAAAAACACTTTTGATTTTGAAGTAATTTAAGACTTACAGGACTTCCCTGGTGGTGCAGTAGCCAGGAATCCACCTGCCAATGATGGTGACATGAATTTGATCCCTGGTCTCGGAAGATTCCACAGGTCCGGAGCAACTAAGCCCGTGCACCACAGCTATTAAAGCCTGGGCCTAGAGCCTGTGCTCCACAAGAAGAGCCACTGGAGCAAGAAACCAGCGCACCACCCAACACAGAGCAGCTCCTACTCGCCGCGTCTAGAGGAAGCCCGAGCACAGCAACTAAGGCCCAGGGGGACCAACAATCAAATTAATTAACAAAAAAAGACTTACAAAAAAGTTATGAGTATAATATTTTTACTTTATAATATTATAAATATTATAAATTATATAAAATTTATAAATTATAAATTATAAATTAAGCTATTTAAATATAACTTTATTTTATAATATTTTTACTCAGACCCACTGATTTAATGTTTAACCATATTTGTCTTATCTTCTCTATCCATAAGTATGTGTATATACACATATTTTATAAGCCACTAAAATTAAGTTGAAAAAGACATGATGTTCCTTACCAGTAATTACCACAGCATATAATATCTACACTTTTACAAATCAATAAAAAGAAAAATAGTTTAATAGAAAAACATGGGCAAAGGACAGGGAAAAGTGTAAATGGTACACTGAACACAATAAACATCTTCATTTGAACCCCTTTTGTCCCTTTAAAATGTATTTCCTTGATCCTGGGTAAAAACTGGGCAGAATCAGAACGTTTTGCTCACTGTGATTATTGTACACATCCACACAATAAGCACAAAGCTAGACTTGATTTAAAGTCAAATTTCTCAGTAGATAACTAATGAGGACCTGCTGTACAGCACAGGGAGCTCTACTCAATACTCTGTAATGGTCCATACAGGAAAAGAATCTACAAAAGATAAATTTGGAACTGGCAGAACTCCTGAACAACCAAGGCTGCAAGAAGGATCCCCGTGTAACCGAGTGTGACAGGAAAAAAAGCATCGGGTCAGGACCTGTGCCCCTGGAAAGGGTCTAAGAGAAGAAAGACTGCACAGTAAAACCTCACCTTGAGGAGTGAGCAAGTCAAGCCATACACTGGCCATCCAAGTCCTGGGGTCCTACATGGAGGAGACAAGCCCCCTTGGCTGCTGGGAGAACCACTGGGACAGATAGGCAGGAGAAACCCAGATGCCACGCACGAGGAGTGTGCCAGTGCTAGCTTAATGACAAGCTAGAAAGACGTCTCTGCCTAATGACTGCTGCCTTACTGCCTTAAACTTAAACCCTACTCACGTGATCCCACAGCTTGGCACAGAATGGAGGGCAGCTGGGTCCTGAGAAAAGACTCAGTCTAGCAAGGCAGAGGCGGCACAGGGGTCTGGGGTGGGGTCCAAATGTGGGGTCGGTGGCCATGGTTGGCACTTACTCCAACAGAGACAGCCTGGGCCTCTGGTGGCAGCCACTTGAACCCTTGCAACCAACACCACCACCCCCACTCCCGTTCCGCACCACGACACAGCACAGGAAGTGTGACAACCAATCAGGGGAAAGACTCAGTCTTGGGCTACATGTGAGCAGAGCCCCCGAAGCCTACACTGGCAGCGCAACAGCCCTGTGTGAGCACACAAGCCCCATCTACTCCAGCACTCCCCTCCTGTGGGGCAGAAGCCCCAGTGTAGGGAGAAGAAAAACACAGACTTTAAGGGAACAGATTTAGCTTGAACTCGACCTCACGGTTTCCTAGCAACGGGGGCGCGAACTCCACCCCTGATGGCTGCCACACAGAGGGAGCAGAGAGGAAGACCCAGCTCACACCCTGCACAGTCTTTAGCTCCTCTAACAGCAGCCATACCTTCCATCAAGGGGATAGTAGCCAGCACACCATGAGGAAAGACTTGGCTGGCATCTACATCAAATCCAGCCCTCACACCAAAGACACTGGGCACACACAGTCTACAAAGTGACACTTCCACATAAAAACACCACCCCTTCAAGATCACAACAGACAACTGTTGTGATTCATAGAGACAGAGAAAGTTAAGTAAAATTAAAAGAAAGAAACTTACTCCCAGCTGAAAGAACAAAAGAAAACCCCTTTGTAGAACAAATAATGAAACAGATAATCAGTCTACCAGACACTGAGTTCAAAAAGTTGATAATAGAGACTTCCTTGGTGGTCCAGTGGCTAAGACTCTGCGTGCCCAATGCAGGGGGCCTGGGTTCAATTCCTGATCAAGGAACTAGACCCCACGTGCTGCAACTAAGAGTTCTCATGCCCCAGCTAAAGATGCCACATGCTGAAATGAAGACTGACAATTCCCTGTGCCACAACTAAGACCTAGTGCAGCCAAATAAATAAATGTTTTTTAAGTTGGTAATAAAAAAGCTAAGTGAATTAAGAAAGAATATCAAGATAAACATAGATGATTTTAACAAGAAAGCAGAACTACAAAGAAGGCCCAATCAAAAATAGGTAAATTTCTGAGATAAAGGCACTCTAGAGGCAATGAATACCCAACAAAATAATAAAGAAGATTACATAAGAGATCTGGAAGACAGAATGATGGAAATCACCAAATCTGAACAGCACAGAGACAAATGAAAAACAAAAAATAAATAAATAAAGCAAAATATGAGATTTATGGATATAACATAAAGGTGCCAATGTATGCATAATAGGAATTCCAGAAGGAGAAGAGAGAGGGGATTGAGAATGTATTTGAAGGAACTTCCCTGGTGGTCCAGTGATTGGGATTCCTTCTGCTAATGCAGAGGACATGAGTTCAATCCCTGGTCCAGGAAGATCCCACATGCTGTGGATCACCTGAGCCCCTGAGCCACAACTGCTGAACCCATGCCCCACAAGTACTAAAGCCTGTGTGCCCAGAGCCCATGCTCTGCAAAAACAGAAGCCACCACAATAGGAAGCCCGAACACCACAATGAAAAATAGCCCCTACTCGCCGCAACAAGTGAAAGCCCATGCGTTAACAAAGATCCAGCACAGTCAAATAAGTAATTTTTACAAAAAGAAAGCGTATTTGAAGAAATTACAGCTAAAAACTTCCTAAGCCTAAAGGAGGAAACACATCTAGGTACACAAACACAGAGGCTCCCAAACAAAATGAATCAAAACATTCCCACACCAATACATATTATGCCTAAAATTGCAAAAATCAGGGCTTCCCTGGTGGTCCAGTGGTTAAAAATCCACCTTGCAACACAGAGGACATGGGTTGGATCCCTAGTCTGGGAAGGTTCCACATGTAGTGGGGCAACTAAGCCTGTGTACCACAACTACTGAAGCCTACCCACCCTAGAGCCCACGCTCTGCAACAAGAGAAGTCATCACAGTGAGAAGCCTTTGCATCACAACTACTAGCCCCCACTTGCTGCAACTAGAGAAAGTCCTTGCAGCAACAAATAACCAACACAGCCATAAATAAATAAATATTTTTAATGGCAAAAGTTAAGGAGAGAATCCTAAAGGCAGCAAGAGAAAAACAGAGTCATGTACATAGGAACCCCCTCAAAGCTATCAGCTGCTTTCTGTGCAAAAGCTTTGCAGACCAGAAAGAAGTGGCATAATATACTCACATTCATGAAAAGGGAAAGACCTGAAACCTAGGATACTCTACCCAACAATATTATAATTTAGAACAGAAATAGAAAAAAATCTCTCAGACAAGCCACACTAAAAGAATTCAGTTACACTAAACCATTCTAAAAGAAATGTTGAGCATCTTCTCTAAATGGAAAAGAAATACTCCATAGGGAAAGGAAAATCCCAATAGGAAAGGCAAACTATATAGTAAGCATTGACGATCACTTAAATAATTCAAAACATAAAATAAAAAAACAAACAAAAAACTATAAAAGCAACTATAACTACGGAGAGAGTCAATTCCTAGGCAGGTTGATTAAAAAGTTCAGGGTCCCCAAGAAGGAGAAAGGGGTCTGAGGCTCTCAAGGAGAAGGAAAGGACAAACTTTTTTTTCTACATTCCTTAGTAAGGATTATATAACAATAATGTATCCTGCTTGAGGACATGTTTCTCCTTTCTGAAAGCCTTCTGACTAATCCTGTTATCTTAAAATGTATATTACGGGAGTGGGTCTAGTAAGACCTTCACAACCTTGAGACATTATTTGATTTATTGTAATAACCAATTAAAAATATATATAATTTCCTTGCTAAGAATAGGGATGGGGGCACTTTCCATTCCCCTTCTGAAGTCTATGTCAGAAGATTTCTCTGTCCCTTTTTCACTTTAATAATTCTCTGCTATGCAAAAGCTCTTGAGTGATCATGCCTGGTCCCTGGTCCCGAAGCTAAATCTTCTTTGGAGATCATGAATCTGACACCATTCACCATAAGCTATCACCACAATAAACAGTAAAGGGGCAAGCATGAAGATGTAAAATATGACATCAAACACACAAAATCTGGAGGAGGGGAGTAAATAAGTAGATCTTTTAGAATGTATTTGAACTTGAATGACTTCTTTTTAAAGCAGCTAGATATAATTATGGATCAACATATATAAATTCCATGGTAACCACAAATCAAAAGCATACTTATTATAGGCTGTGTATACACAAAAACCAAACAGAAAAGACCTCAAGCATACTATTAAAGAAAATTATCAAGCCACATTGGAAAAGCAAAAGGAAGAAGAAAGGAACAAGTAAGAACTATAAACACACTGGAAAGCAAGGAATAAAACAGCAATAAGTACATACCTGCCAATAAAAACTTTAAATGTCAGTGGACTAAATCCTCTGATCAAAAGACATAGAGTGACTTACTGGATACCAAAAAAACAAAATGAGACCCTTCATTACGCTGTTTACAAGAGACTCAGTTCAGGGCAAAAGACATATGCAGACTGAAAGCAAGGGGACAGAAAATGGAATTCATGCAAATGGAAATGATAAAAGGTGGGGGTAGCAATACTCATAAGACAAAACAACAAAGGCCATAATAAAAGACAAAGAAGCACATTATGTAGTGATAAAGGGATCACTACAAGAAGAGTATATTACACTTGTTAGCATACACACTTAATACAGGAGCAATTAAATACAAAGCAAATACTAACAGACATAAAGGGAGAAACTGACAATAATGCAGTAACAGTTGGAGACTTTAATACCCTACCGATCTCAAAGGACAGATCATTCAGGAAGAAAATCAATAAGGCAACAGAGTTCCTAAGTGACACCAAAGATCAGTTGTACTTGATATCTACAGGACACCACATTAAAAAAAAAAATAGAATACACACTCTTTTCAAGTGAGCATGGAATGTTCTCCAGGTTATCTCACACTCTAGGTCACAAAACCAGCCTCAACAAATTTAATAGGATAGAAATTATATCAAGCATCTTTCTGACCACAACAATATAAACCTAGAAATCAACTACAGAAAAACTGGAAAACAAATATATGGAGACTAAACAACATGCTACTAAAAATCAATGAGTCAATGATGATATCAAAGACAGAACCATTCTGAGAGAAGTTTATAGTGATATAGGCCTTCCTCAAGGGAAAAAAAGAAAAATTTCAAATAAATAACCTAACCTACCACCTAAAAGAATTAGAAAAAGAAGAACAAAGAAAGTCAAAAGTTGGTAGAAGGAAAGAAATCATAAAGACCAAAGATGAAATAAGTAAAACAGAGATTTTAAACAATAGAAAAGAAGGATGAAACCAAGGGCTGTTTCTTTTGAAAAGATTAACAAAATTTGATAAACATTTAGCCAGGCTCATCAAAAAGAAAAGAGGACCCAAATAAACAAAATAAGAAAGAAAGAAACGAAATAACAATCAATATCATAGATGTACAAAAATCATAAGAAAATACTATAAACACTTAAATGTCAACAAATTGGACAATACAGAAGAAATGGACAAAATAGATGCAGAAACAGAAATTCTAGATGAATTTCTAGAAACATATAGCTTGCCAAGACTGAGTCAAAAAGAAACAGACAATTTGAATAGACTAATCACAATACTTACAAGTAAAACAGATTCTGTAAAACAAACAAACAAAAGCATGGCCTGCAAACAAAAGCTCAGATCTGTCCAGTGGTTAAGACTCTGCACTTCCACTGAGGGGGCATGGGTTCAATCCCTGGTCCTGGAACTAAGGTCCCACATGAGGAAAAAAAAAAAAAGAATCAGTTTATTTTTAGGGACTTCCCTGGAGGTTCAGGTCTGAACAGCTTCACTAAGGAATTCTATCAAACACAGAAAAAAAAAAAGTTATACCTATCCTTCTCCAACTATTCCAAAAAACTAAAGAGTGAATGTGGATACTCCCAAGGCAATGGCACCCCATTCCAGGACTCTTGCCTGGAGAACCCCATGGACGGAGGAGCCTGGTGGGCTGCAGTCCATGGGGTCGCTAAGAGTTGGAGAAAACTGAGCGACTTCACTTTCTCTTTTCACTTTCATGCATTGGAGAGGGAAATGGCAACCCACTCCAGTGTNTACCTACATTACAAGAAATGTTAAAGGACATTCTTTAAGCAGAAGGAATATGACACTAGGAATAAATCTGAATCTACACAAAGAATAAAAGCCACTGGAAGTTGAAAAAAAATGAAAGGAAAAAGTTACTTTTGTCCTAATTCTGACTGCTTTAATTATATCTGTTTTGTGTCACTTATTTAAAGCAAAAATAATACCAAAGCACTGCGTTTTTAAAATATTTGTAAAGTGAAAATTATTACAAAAATAGTATAGAAGAAAGGAGGAAAGAATTTGGAACGTATAATTGTAAGGACCTTGCAATGCACATGAAGTACTATATTATTTAAAGGGGACTCTAATTAATTGAAAAAATATATTTTAAACTCTAGGATAACCCTTTTTTTAACAGAGAGAATAAGTCAATAATGGAGATAAAATGGAATTACAAAAATAAAATGAAATCACAAAAGTGCTCAATCAATCCAAATGAAGGTGAAAAAGAGGAAAACATATGGAACAAATGGAAAACAACTAGCAAGATGGTCAGTTTTAATCAAACCACATCAATANGTCAATAATGGAGATAAAATGGAATTACAAAAATAAAATGAAATCACAAAAGTGCTCAATCAATCCAAATGAAGGTGAAAAAGAGGAAAACATATGGAACAAATGGAAAACAACTAGCAAGATGGTCAGTTTTAATCAAACCACATCAATAATCACATTAAAGGTAAGTTCTCCAAATATGGGAATTAAAAGAGATTGCCATATTGGTTAAAAAAATTCAAGGCCAATCTAAATTCTATCTATCCTGTCAATCTAAATCCTGAAAATCGATAGACAATATATAGGTACATAGACAGATTTAAAGAGAGGAACAAAACTATACACAATTCAAACACTGATCAAAACTGGAAATAGAACTGCCTTATGACCCAGCAATCCCTTTGCTGGGCATACACACCGAGGAAACCAGAATTGAAAGAGCATGTGTACCCCCAGTGTTCATCACAGCATGGTTTATAATAGCCAGGACGTGGAAGCAACCTAGATGTCCATCAGCAGATGAATGGATAAGAAAGCTGTGNCGACTGAGCGACTGAACTGAAGTGAAATTGAATGTAATTAAAGGGCTTCCCAGGTGGCGCTAAGTGGTAAAGAACCCACCTGCCAATTCAGGAGATGTAAGAGATGCAGGTTTGATCCCTGGAGGAGGGCATGGCAACCCACTCCAGTATTCTTGTCTGGAGAATCCCATGGACAAAGGATTAAAATTTGGAAGCATACTCATTCATGCATGTAATCAAAGATATGTATGTTAAATTAATAATTACCCTTTCTCCTTCTATCAAATGAGCAAATATTAAAAATTTAAAAGATGGTATGAAGGAAAAGTAAAAGTAGTATATTCTCAAGCATGGACAATACAGTGTCATGAAAAATATTGCTTCTGGTTTTGGAGTAAGGCAGAATTAACCTACAAGCTGCGTGATCTTGACTAACTAATATGATCTCTGAATCTATATTTTAACTATAAAATGGTGATAATCTTCACCTTGTAGCATTGATATGCAGACTAATGATACATGCAAAAAATCTAGCTTAGTGATTGGCACATAATAACAATAACCACCATTAATCATGTAAACTAATAAGAAAGAAATTTAGCAACAAGTATCAAGATTCATAACATGTTTATATTAATTTATCCATTAATTTTACTTCTGATAACATAAATTCTAGGAAATAAAGACTAAGAAGGGGGGAATAATATGCACAAAACTGTTTTTATGGCACTATCTAGAACAGGAAATGATGTTCCATAATAGAAGAATAACTCAATTATGGTGCTACCAGTCACTGGGTGAAAGGGTGATGTGGCTGTCATGAGGAATGATAGATTACACAGCTTTCTTTTTTTTGAAAAAATGATACTTCTGTCCATAAAAGAACACAACCAACGATGAAAAAGCAACCTNGAAGAATAACTCAATTATGGTGCTACCAGTCACTGGGTGAAAGGGTGATGTGGCTGTCATGAGGAATGATAGATTACACAGCTTTCTTTTTTTTGAAAAAATGATACTTCTGTCCATAAAAGAACACAACCAACGATGAAAAAGCAACCTATGAAATGGGAAAAATATTTAAAATCATATATCTGATAAAGGATTAATATCCATAATATATCAAGAACTACAACTCAATAACAGAAAAACAAATAATCTGATTTAAAAAATAGGCAAAGACTGGAATAGCCATTTCTCCAAAGGTGATATACAGATGGTCAACAAACATTGAAAAGATGCTCTACATTCCTAATCATGAGGAAAATGTGAATAAAAATCACAATGATGTATCTGTTTATACCTGTCAGAATGACTACCATCAAAAAGACAAGAGATAAAAAGTGTTGGCAAGAATGTGGAGAAATTGAAAACTTTACGCACTGTTGCCTACAGGAAATGTGCAACGGTACAGCTGCCATGGAAAACAGTATGAAGCTTCCTCAGAAAATTAAAAAAAGAACTAACATGTGATTCAGCAATTCTACTTCTGGGTATATATCCAAAAGAACAGGAAGCAGGATCTTGAAGAGATATTTGTCCCCCCATATTTGTTGCACCATTATTCACAATAACCAAGACATGGAAACAACTAAATGGTCATCAATGGATGAATGGATAAAGAAAATATTGTACACACACACACACACAAACACACACACACAGAGTTTACTACTCAGCTTTAAAAAGGAAGAAAGTCCTGTCACATTCTATAACATGGATGACATGTAAGGACATTATGGTAAGTGAAAAAAAGCCAGTCACAAAAAGGCAAATACTGCATGGTTCTACTTATATAAAGCATCTAAAGTAGTCAAGTTCATAGACACAGAGAGGGAAACGGTCACAGAAGCTGAGGGAAGGGATGAATGGAGCCTTGTTTAATGGCCACCCATTGGTGATGCGTGTGTGTTCAGTTGTGTTCCATTTTTTGTGACTATGGACTGTAGCCCTCCAACCTCCTCCATCCATGGAATTTTCCAGGCAAGAATACTGGAGTGGGTCACCTTTTCCTCCTCCAGGGGATCTTCCAGACCCATGGATCCAACCCACTTCTCTTGTGTCTCCTGCATCACTGAGCCACCTGGGAAGCCTGTTTAGTGGGTACAGTTTTCAGTTATGCAAGATTACAAAGCTTTGTAGCTCTGTGGCACAACAGTGACTCTACTGAACTGTATGTACACTAAAAATTAGTTGAGATGGTAAATTTTACGCTACATGATTTTTACCACAATTTTAAAAGATCACTTTTGTGAATAATAAATATGAATCGAGAGCTTTTCACTGTGCTGGTGCTGCAGTCTAAGAGAAGACTCAAAGAAGTAAAGGCCAGAGGGACCCTTCATGGCCATCTGAAAGAATCATTGTTGAAAACTTCAAAGCAATGATATAGATCTACTGCTGTCCTTATTATCTATTCCGTTTACATTTTGAAAATATTGATCTGACTGCAGTGTGGAAAATGGATTAGATGAATAGAAAACTGTATGCAAAAACATGCAAATGAAGGCAAAAACGAAAGGGAATAAGTTAACGGCTGTTTTTCTTCCAATAAAAGAAAATTCTTTTCTTCCATAATTCTTAAAGTTGGTGAACAAAAAAGCCACACAATTTTGAAATGTATAATAGAGGGAGAGGCTTGTTTAATCTCCTTTTCTTGCCTGGCCCACCTCTCACGTTATGCCAACTGAAGTTCAATTCAGAGGGTGAGTGTCTCCTGTGCTGCCACCTAGTGGTAACTCCCAGTCTAACAACAGAATTCAAGATTACACCAATAACATTTTGTTTCATGTCAAATAATCACAGCACAATCTAGGAACAGAGTTGAAAGTATTCTAGTAATCTTAAAATATGTATCTTTGATACTAGTCTTTAGTGGTTAGAGAGTGAACATTTTTGTGACCTCTTTAAATCTCTTCTAGATCTCTTTTAGGTGGTTAAATGGGGGGGGCATGTTTGAAATTTTATATTAACACAGAAAAATTCATGATGAAAAATTCTGTTGATCTGGGTTTTTAAAAATGTAAATATTTAATAAAGATGACACTAGAGGTTTTATAAATAAGAGATGATCTTTAGATATAGGTATTTTTAAGTTGGCAAATGTAATATTTTCTTTGCCGGTTTGTTATTTTGTAATAAGAAACTTCTTAAAGAAGATGATCAGATAATTCTCAGGGACAAAAAATGGTATACACTGAGATTCAGAAAACATAATATTTTAATGTAAGAAAATGCATGGTGTTTCTTAATTTATAAACTTTAAATAAAAATGGCATAAAGTATTGTAACCCATAATTTAAAGCTATTTTTAAATTAATGGGAAATATTAATTTTTTCAGAAGAAAGCAATATTAATAGACAGAAAATCAATGTAAAATCTTACCTTATGTTTCTGGTGTTTTCTTCTTTCTGTTTATCAATTGTAAAGACTAGGTTAATAACTTCTCTGCTATTTAAGTTGGTGTCTCAACTTATGAATGGATCCATATTTTTGTGAAAAACAGAAAGGGGCTTTGGATTTAGATTGCCTGCTCCCAATTCAATGACTTTTCTAGGCACGTGTTTCTTGGACAAATGATTCTAACAATCCTCATCTGAAGAATGAGATTAAAAACCCCTACCAACTCATAGAGGTTTTGAAGGATTAAATGAAATAATGCACATAAGATCCTTACAGTGAAGACACTTATAGTTCATAAGAAATGCTTAAAGATCTTAACTACCATTATTACAAACGAAAATAATCTATGCTACTGAAACAAGTCTATGACTATCAAAACATCATTACTCAAATATCTCCCGTGAGATCAGTGGTGTGATTTTTAAAAAAAAAATGTGTGTGTGTATGTTTGTGTGTATGTGTTGACTGATTGACACCTGCCTCCAGTAACTTGCATTTAGGAATCGTTGTTTTGAAGAAACATTGATCATATATAGACATCAGGGTCTGTTCTTCCTTAGCGATCTGAATACAAAGTACTCTGAATACAAAGCATTCAGAATAGAAACGAGAAAATGAACTTGACCCAGAGTAAGACATGTTCTAAAATTTTAATTTAAAAGATATGAGTAATTCAAATACTACCTAAATTTATTCCTACTCCAAAATATTTGAAACTACTTGTACATTAGCATTTGTTAAGTAAAAGTTTTAGTAACACTTGAATTAATCATTTTTGGTTAAAATGTAAAAGTTATTTTAATAAATAAGTCTTTAAATGCCATTTAAGGTTTCTTAAACCATTGATTATTGCTCACCCTGTGGTTTAACGGGAAACAGAGCAATTGATGAATCTTTGTGTATGATGTACTAGAAGTCAAAATATGTATGGTACAAATTAAGTACAAAAGCCAGAGGGATGCAGAGAATAGCTCAGAGTCAGAAGTAGAGTGAGGAAGTCATCTATGGAATATTCTGGAAGGCAGTATGTTGGTGAAGTTCTCCACTGTTGGAGAGACAGTTACAGACTGTCAGGAACTGGGTGAGACTGTGACCAAGCCCCAGGCTGGCCAGTGTAGGCTTGATGGAAAGAAAAGTTGTTTATGCTGGACCCTGAAAAAGAGAGAAGGGAGGTCAAGGTACCTATGCAGGGGAGATGGAGTGGGCAGAAATGCAGACTCTGAAATATACACAGTGTGGTGTGGCTGAAGAAAGAGTACCTGACTCTGCTAAACATCAAAACTGTCTCATCCAAGTGCTCTGACCTAGCCTCAGTGCTCCTGAAGTCAGGAATGTCTTACACATGGAGAAGGCTCCTGTGTTCCACTCATTGAGTGGACCCATGTTATGTAGCTTTTATGTAGCAGAAATCATTCCACACACTAAGGAACATGACATAGTCCTGGCTTGGTGCATGACAGCTATGGGAACTTGCAATTACATCACAGTGTGGTAAGTGCTAGATTGGCAGTGTAGCAGAAGACTTAGAGCAGGGCATTACCTGGACCCAGGCTCCTGCTGTGTAACCTCAGGTGAGTTCATCTTTCGAAGCCTTGGGTTCCTCATCCATAGAATGGAGGCATGACCACAACCACTGCATTTCGGTTGTTAACGGGTTTACATGATATGACACAGACCAAGGTCTTAGCATAATCATGACCCATGGAGAGTAAATGTTAGCTCTTGAGAGAAAAGACACAGAGGTATGGGATGTGTAGACAACAGTCCTGTTTTTATGAAACCAATAGTTATGAGAAATCAAAGAAGTAATAGAATAGGCAACATAAGGCAAGACGCAAAGAAGTTAGTCAGATAAAGACTAGGACTTGGGATGTGAAGCAAAAGAGGAATTCTAGAGAAGAGCTCTAGAGTTGAGAGAATGAAAGGCATGCTGAGGGAACTAAAAATAATGGGTAAATGAAGGTAAAGTGGAGGCTGGGGAGACGGCAGGGCTTTGATTGTGTGGGGTCAGTTTTCCAAACTCACCAAGCACACCTGCCTCAGGGGCAATAACCTGACAGGGCCATTCCTTCTGGCTGGGGTGCTGTTCACCAGTAATGCAGAAGAAGCGGAACAGTTCTATGAAGACCTGCAAGACCTCTAGCCCTGACACCCAAAAGAGATGTCCTTTTCATTATAGGGAACCGGAATGCAAAAGTAGGAAGCCAAGAGATACCTGGAGTAACAGGCATTGGCTTTGGAGTACAAAATGAAGCAGAGCAAGGGCTAACAGAATTTTGCCAAGAGAGTGNCTGACCTTTTCCAGTCCTGTGGCCACTGCTCAGTTTTCCAAATTTGCTGGCATATTGAGTGCAGCACTTTAACAGTATGGAAGCAACCCAAGTGCCCATCAACAGACAACTGGCTTAAGGAGATATGATATCCACACACACACAATGGAATATAACTCAGTCAATAAAAAGAAGAATGAAATAATGCCACTTGCGATGTGGATGAACCCAGAAAACACTACACTTAGTGAAATAAGTCAGATAAAGACAAATACTATATGATATCACTTACATGTGGAATCTAAAAAAGAATACAAATGAATGTATACACAAAAGAGAAACACAGTCACTGATACAGAAAACAATCTTGTGGTTACCAAAGGGAGAAGGGACACAGGGAGGAACAAACTAGGGGTATGGGATTAACAGATACAAACCACTATTCAATATACACAAGATAGATAAGCAATAAGCATATACTGTACAGGACAGAAGTTATATTCATTATCATGTAATAACCTATAATAGAATATAATCTGCAAAAACACTGAATCGCTATGCTATAAACCTGAAACTAACACAATAAATCAACTATACTTCAATTAAAAAAAAAAAAAAGAAACACTGGTGTTAAAGATGAAAAAAAGTTAAGATGTCCAATTCAAGAAATTATCCTCTGTATATACAGAAATTTGATTTATGAGATTAGTGGTGACACCCTGTAGAGGAAATGGTTTTTTCACTGAATGACACTGGGAAAACTGGTAGTCCATACACAGAAATAAATAAAAATAGACCTCTAACTTTCACTATTCACGAAATGAATGCATATGATTCAAGACCTAAATGTAGAAACAAAAATTTCCAAACTTTTAGGAAAAAGAAAACATAGGAAAATGTCTTTATAACCTCAGGAAAATGAAGGATTTCTTAAATAAGCATAGGCCAAAAGGGAAAAATATGGATATATGTTTGACTGAAATAAAAACGAAATTGCTAACACAACACTGTAATCAACTATACTTCAAAAAAATATTTTAAAAAATCTAAATTGCTGTTCAGCAAAGACAGTATATATAAAATGATTTCAAAAAGAAAATATTTGCAATATATATAATGAACATAAAATCAGTATCCAAAATATAAAAATATAATAAAGAGAAAACAGCAAGCAATAGAAAATGTATAAAATATCTGAACAAGTGGCTCCCAGAAAAAGACTCATGAATGGTGAATAAACATGTGAAAGGATGCACAAGTACACTGGTAGCTAGAACATGCACATGCAACCACCATAGAATACTATTTCTCTAGTTCTCATTCTCAGAATGGAAATCATTTTGGTTAGTCTGACCAATACCAACAGTTGGCAAGGATATAGAGCAATGAAATTTTCAAACACTGCTGTAAGAGTGTAGATTAATACAATCACTTTCGAAAACAATTTGGCAATGATTATTAAAGATGAGAGTATGCACAGCCTATCACCCATCAGTTCCCTCTAAGTACTGCCATTATTAACTAAAATTGGGGAGAGGAGTAAAAAGTATTTTCATCCCTATTTTACAGAGTGGGAAAACTGAAGCCCAGGGAAAGGTGATTTTTAATCCCCCAGTGCTGTGTGGGAAAGAATGCAATGACCCTTAAAAGTCACCTTCTTGCCCAGGTCTAGACACTGCTCACCTGACAGGTGTCCATGCCCAAATACGAGGTGGCACAAATCATGTCATTCCCAAGTAACTTCTCCTGGTTTGTCAAGAAGAGGAACTTGTACTGTTGATTGCAGATATCATTATTTATGATCTTGACAGCCACCTCCTGAAGGCTGTAGGGGGACTGTGGGTTTACTGGAGAGAGAGAGATGCTGCCTCACTATCTTTTCAGCTCATCTCCATCTTGGAGCTATCCAGATTCATAAAGTGGGAGGCAGGGCCATTTCCTAGGATAGTGATTCACAAAGGCCCCACTCCACAGTCTGACTTTCGAAAATGCCCAAGCGCATTAAAAAGTCTAAGCAAAAGTCTCCTGAGGGGCTCAGAACAACATCCAGGCACAGAATGAAGCCAAGGATTCAGGTTTCGTGAGCATGAGTGGCTGAGCACTGCTCAATTGCTACCTGCCAAGGTGGCAAGATCCTAAAGCCTAGACAGAGCCACCCCTTGGAAGGCAGGACCCCACAAAGGCTCCTCAAGTCTAGGATCTCAGAGTGACACCAACAGGGGACGGGAAGTCTTGATGCTCAAGGCAACAAGTGTGTAAATGGCTACCCAATGTCTAGGTAGCCCCTGAGACCATGGCCCCTGTGCCACCCACAGACAGGGAGTCCCAGTAACAAAGTTAATTTCCTTCCAGGCTGCAAGGTGAGAGTTTGACAGGATTTAACTTAACTTTGGGAACTGAGATCCATGGACAACATGGGTTTCTTTTACACCAGGGTGCTGTATATATTCTCCCATCAGCAGAGTTCAGGACAATGTGCAGCACATTTAGGTGCTCAGGAAATGTTTGCTGATGGAGTGAATAAAGGAATGGCATGGAGGAGCTCCTCGTGGAGCTATGTTCTGAAGAGGCAGGTGTCTTGAGACACCTGCTTTCACTTACCACGAATATCCACTNTCAGGACAATGTGCAGCACATTTAGGTGCTCAGGAAATGTTTGCTGATGGAGTGAATAAAGGAATGGCATGGAGGAGCTCCTCGTGGAGCTATGTTCTGAAGAGGCAGGTGTCTTGAGACACCTGCTTTCACTTACCACGAATATCCACTTTTCCCCACCCGATCATCCAGCACAGGGATCCAAAGGATGGCTTGAGTTTGGAGTTAGGTAGACAGACAGGCTGGATGAGTGGGGACCAGGAGACAGAGTCCCTGAGCTTCAGGAGGGCAAGATCCTGGGACAGGTTAGTGAAATCCTCATGAATCATGATGCGAACGACTGGACGTTCAGTACCATTTTCTGAGAGGCTCTGAACTCCCATCTTCACGGAGTATGACGAGGGGTCCTTGGATCTGCAGGGTCACGGGTAGGAGGCAGATCACCAGCAGTGAGGTCAAACATGGAATAGGTAAAGAGACGCAAGTTGAGCACAGGGCTACCCAGGCAGGCCCCTACTCCCAGATTACCAGATTCAGCGGGGCCTCCCAGGCCAAGAAGCAGAGCCCCAGAGACCGCTGGCCACCCTGACTGACCTCTGTAAGCAGTGTGCAGCTGTAAGGACCCACTGGCGGTGGATGAGGGAGCCGCTGCAGATGTTCATGCCCAGGAATAGGATGCTCACCTGCCATGGCCACTTGCCTACCTCCACTAGCTTTCCGTTCACATTCTTGCAGGAGATGTTAGTCTGACCACAACCCCGGAACCAGGACCCTTAGGAAAAAGGTAGAGAGGGAGCCATGCCAGCCTCATGCAGACTCTCGGGCAGCAAGGGGCCGCCCTCAGACTCCAGCCGTCACAAGCAGCCACTGCCACATGCACATGTGGGGAGGAACTTTTCTCACCACCCCCATAGTGGCAACCAAAGGCCCAGAGGCAGCAGGAGCCCCATGCTAAAAAGAGAGCCTCCAAACAATGGGGACCAGACAATCTCTCCAGGGCTTGTTTGGATCCAACAGCCCAGGAGTCATCCCTTCTCCCTTGTTAACACAAGCAAAAGGTTAGGGGAGTGAAGGGGAAAAGAGAATCATCAGAGGGATGAGAGGCAGTCAAGCACTAAGTGATGGGGCACGACGAGCAGGGCTGCTAGTCAGTTGTAGCCAGAAAGCAACGGACAGTCACGTCACATTGTACAACTCCAGGGCCTGCCTCCATGGACCACCAGCCCTGGAGGTGTGCTGTCTGTGACTATAACAGGAAATGAGTAAAGATGCTTGTCAGAACCCTCCTTGCCCCTCACTGGCCCCAACAGCATGAGTGGGTGGAGACAGGGCTGCATTGAACTGGCTACGAGACTGAGATTTTGAACTGGACCTTCCTGGACTAGGATTTAATAACTCAACATCATTGAGGACAGGAAAAGGAGAAATTCTACAGCAAAGGTTGGAGACTGAGATTAAAGACAAAAAGGTTTTTTTTATCAACGTATAACCTATTGTCATTTGGACTGGTCTAGAAGCTGTCACAGGGAGGTCAGAGACCTCATTACATGCAAACTTGGACATGTGTTTACACTGTCTCAGGCAGACATGGTTCCAGCAAGTGCTTCCCTAAGTAGTTCAGCATGCAGTGCCACCCAGAGCTTCAGGGACTCAGCAGCAGCAAGAAAAGCTTGTCCTTGCCTAGGAATGGGGGGAAGGGGCAGGAGGGGAATTATGGTGGTGGTGGAGAGGATACAACAACAAACAGACCAGGCTAATAATCTATTGCAACCCATACACTAGCAGAAACATCTACTGGGCCATGCCTCATAGCAATCCCTCAGAGTCCCAAACCACTGATGTCTGGTCTTGTTCCACCATGTCCAAGGGCTCTTGGTACTGCTATCAGATGTGGGTGGCTGGCTTCCTTGCCACACCTGAGGCTGGTCACCTTTACCCTCAACCAGTGGCTCCCTACAGGGATCCACAGGTAGCCACACAGGCCCTAACATCTCCATGGAGTTTTGTCTACCTTGCCCTCTCATTGCTCCATTCTTGCCCATGTCTCTGGCCAATGGCTTGCTGTCCTATTCTCTGTCTGCCCTGAGATGGGGTGGCTATATTTTCCAGCCTTTCTCATATACNTGTCTACCTTGCCCTCTCATTGCTCCATTCTTGCCCATGTCTCTGGCCAATGGCTTGCTGTCCTATTCTCTGTCTGCCCTGAGATGGGGTGGCTATATTTTCCAGCCTTTCTCATATACTGTGGTTAGTTTATGGCTACCTTGTTTCAGATTACAGCCTACCCCAATGGAGACTTTGGGAGGAAAGAGATGGCTTCCAAAGTCTTGCCCTTTCCTTTCTCACAAGGCTAAGGCCCTGGAGAGCCAGGGTACCACAGAATGAACTTCACCACTTGAAAATCTAAATCTCATACCTAGTTCAATGCAGCCCCTTCTCCTCCTACCCCCGCTGTTGGGGCCAGTGAGGGGCAAGGAAGGAACGGACAACTCTAGGAAGAAAGGTTGGGCTTTGCTTCTCTGCTCCACAACTGTAGTGGGTTCTTCCGTTTCAGAGAATAGCACTCCTCAGAACACATGTCCAGGACAACACTAACTCTGATCTCTTCCCCCAAAAGCTTATGCAAGATTTGCAGGATTCAGCTTGGAGATGCCAGCACCAAGTACAGCAGCTGAATCTTTAGGGAACCAGGATGGATTAATTTGGGGCCATGAGATGTTGCAGACCAATTTTCTCAAAGACACAGTGATACTATTCCACACACAGGGGACACGTGGTGGCTCTAAGAGACCACTGCAGATCACCTCCACCCATTCTCAGAGTTCCAGAGTCCAAGCACTTCCACTCACAAGCTGGATTCTGATGTCACCACCTGCACTCACACATGGTGATGGAGACACCTGTCTTGACTCATGACCTCCATCCCTACAAGGTCGCAGCTCCTCACCCCCACATCATCACAGGCACAGCCATCAGCAACGAGGAACAGTGCACAGCCTCACCAGCCCCAAATGCCACAGATGCCTGAGGACAGCAGAGAGCAGGATGGCACTCATTCATTCAGTCCCTCACATAAGGAAGTGGTCTGGGAAGGCAAGTCACACAGTAAGGGAAAAGGACAAAGTCCCTAAGTTGGGGGACACATACCTACCAACAGATGCCATGCCAGCATATTTTCTGCCAAGGGGCAGAATGAGCAACTGGCAGGTAATCTGAACCAAGGCTGCCACCACAATTGTACATGTGATCAGTTAGGGTGGGATCCCAGACTTTGTCACATGGGGTCCAAACTTTTTACCCCCAAAGAGTCTATTGAAAATCGGTGTTGAATCCTGACTCCATAAGCATTTAGTTCTCCAGGCCGCAGGTTCCCACAGTGAAATGGCCCACCTCCTGGGCTGCTGAGACAAGCGTGTGAATGATGCCTCCGTGGCTGAGCGGCCACCTACACACCACACTGCCCTCAGCACAAGTCCTGCTTCTCTGAGACTGTGCCTCCCTAATGAGCTCACNCAGGGATCGAACCCAGACCACCTACATTGGGAGCGTGGAGTCTTAACCACTGAACCACCAAGAAGGTCCTGGTGGGGTACTTTGCAAGCTAAACTTTTCTTGACATCATTCGTGGTGATGTCAGTAGTAGAGCAACAAACTGTTAATGCCAACACTGAGGGTTCCCTGGAGATATGGAATTTTTCAGTGTCAAAACAGAAAGTTCCAGGCAAAATGGGACAAGTTAGTCACCCAAATCATGACCTACCAATTGCTAATCTAGGGACTGCCTCTCAGGCTTGCTCACTACTACCTATCTGACCTGCCTTTTCTTCTCAACGTGGTCTCTAGAGTCTCTTCTTCTGAATCTCTTTGCTGGACACACTTCTGTTTGCCTCTCAGTGTTGGTGCTTCCTAGGATTTCTTCCTTGTGTTTTGTTCTTTGGATCTTGCACCCCCTTCTTAGGAGATCTTGTTCATTCCCAGGACCCCCAAATATCTCCCAAGCCATGGATAACTTGCAAATCTCCATGGCAGACATAACACTAGAGGGCTTGGTACTTTCCCCATCTCTTGAAAATACTCCAAGTACACTGTATCCAAAGCCAAGTGTGCAAGCCTTCCTCGCTGACTTCTTCCTTTTGGCTGATGACTCTAACCCTCGGTCAGTAAAGCCAGAAATCCACTCTCCCTGCCTCCTCCCTCTCTCTCCATCGCCTCCTTCTCAGACCCCATGTCCTATTGGTTCTTCTCCTTAAGTATCTCTCCAGCCTGCATCATTTATCCATCCCCTCTGCACTGCCTCAGTTCATGCCTCATCAGCTCTTGACCAGACAATTGCAGCAATCTCCTCGCAGCCACCTGCTCCCTCCTCATCCCCTCTGACACATCTTCCAGTGATGTTCCTAAAATACCAACTCGATCATGTCACTCCCTGGCTTGGAATTCTTCAAAGGCTTCTGATGGCCTAGTACCGGGATCAGCAAACTTTTTTGTAAAGTGTCTGGCAGTAAATATTTTAGGCTTTTCACATGTCTCAACTAGTCATGTCTATGACTGCAGCGCAAAAGCAGCCGTAGACAATATAGAAACCAATGATCATGGCTGTGTCCCCAAAACAGTTTATTTATAAAAAACAGATGATAGGGACTTCCCTGGTGGTCCAATGGTTAAGAATCCTTCTGCTAATGCAGGGGACATTGGTTCGATCCCTGGTCTGGGAAAATTCCACATGCCTTGGGCAACTAAGTCCTTGTACCACAATTACTGAGCCCAAACTTTAGAGCCTGTGAGACGCAGCTACTGAAGTCTGCATGCCCTAGAGCCCCTGCTCTGCGACAAGAGAAGCCCCTGCAATGAGAAGCCTATGCACCACAACTGGAGAGCAGCCCCTGCTTGCACAACTAGAGAAAACCGGAGTGCAGCAGTGAAGACCCAGTGCAGCCAAAGAAAAAGATGTGGGCCCAAGGACCACACTTTGCTAACCCGTGGCCCAAGGAATAGTGTCCAAGCTTACTAACATAACCCAAAGGCACTTTTTGCCTTTCATTGTTGTTCACGGAGGTCCAAAAACCAGAGAGCTCACTTTGCTAACAAAGGTCCAGCTAGCCAAAGCTACGGTTTTTCCAGCAGTCATGTGCGGGTATGAGAGTTGGACCATGAAGAAAGCTGAGTGCCAAAGAATNAGCAGGGAATACATGGTACAAAAATCAAGAGAATGATTAGCAAAATGAAAGTCACTCAGTCGTGTCAGACTCTTGTGACCCCATGGACTGTAGCCCGCAAGGTTCCTTTGTCCATGGGATTCTCTAGGCAAGAACACTGGAGTGGGTTGCCATTTCCTTCTCCAGGGATCTTCCCAATCCAGGAATCAAACCCATGACTCCTGCATTGCAGGCAGATTCTTTACCGACTGAGCTAGGAGGGAAGCCCTAGAGAAGAAGAGAATGATTAGTCCTATAATTAGATTGCCTCTGAGAAAAAGAGTAAAGAAAAGAGAGAAGAAAGAAAACTCAGAGAAGCAAAACCATCTCTACCCTTCTGGCTCTGTGGAAAGTAATGCTCTGTGGGGAATAATCAACCAATAATAAAAGCTAACTGAATAAAGACCAAGCATATTCATCAACCAATAATAAAAGATAACTGAATAAAGACCAAGCATATTCATGACCACCAATGTGAATACAAAGAAAAACCTCTACTTATCCAAGTCAGAAATTCTTATACTGGATAGAAAAAAAATCCACTCATGTGCTACTTGAGACTCATCTAAAACAAATTAATATGAAGCAGTTGAAAGTAAAAGATGGGCTGAAATACATTAAATATATGTAAGCAAAAATAGAAATGACAAGATTAATTTCTAAAGATGTAATCCAGGATAAAAGCTTTAAACAGAGAAAATAAAGTTATTTTATGGTGAAGAAAGATAAAAATTATAACATCTATGTGACATCAAGGGATTCCCTAGTGGCTCAGTAGTAAAGAATTTATCTGCAATGCAGGAGACATGAGTTTGGTCCTTGGGTCAGGAAGATCCCCTGGAGAAGGAAACAGCAATCCACTCCAGTTTTCCTGCTAAGATAATTTCACAGACAGAGGAGCCTGGCAGGCTACAGTCCATGGGACTGCAAGAGTCAGACATGACCTAGCAACTAAACTGTCACCATCACCACGTAATATCATGACATCAAACATAATGATACACAAGAAATGGAAAAGCCTCACTTGCAGTGGGAGAGTCTTCTCCAACTCTGCCTATCTTTGAGGGATGGAACATCTATAAAAGTCAATCACATACTAGACTACTAAGAAAACCAAGTTAACCTCCCTAAAAGCAGAACTATTCTGGACCACATCTTTAACCATAATGCAATGAACAAGGATTTAATAACAATTAAGTGAGATTAAACAAATGATTTGAAAATCTTAAAAATAAAGTTGGTTAATTTATTTCAAGGAAATAAAAACATTCTATCAACTATTTAGAAAATACTAGTAATTAGAGCAAAGCATTGAAAAAACTTACTGGGTATGTTCAAGGCAAATCCATAACTTTAAATGTATTTACTATTGAGTAACAAACAATGAAGAAAGTGGAGAAAACCACTAGACCATTCAGGTATGACCTAAATCAAATCCCTTATGACGATACAG
>SJYV01008473.1:17226-62806 GCA_006410875.1 Neotragus pygmaeus | reverse complement strand
GGCAAAGTAATGTCTCTGCTTTTGAATATGCTATCTAGGTTGGTCATAACTTTTCTTCCAAGGAGTAAGCATCTTTTAATTTATAGTGAGTGCTTAATAAATAGTGTATTTACATATTGAATGAACCAAATTAATAAACTTGAGATTCAGTGAAATCTCTCCTATGTCTTGGTTTATGTGGATTCTGGACTTCTTTTCCCATATTCTTCTCCATCCTGTATTCCTCCTCTTCCTCCTTCTTCTTGAATACAAAGAAATAGAGCATAGCAGAGACTATGGGAACAAATATTGTGACTCAGTCTTGTAGAACATCAGAATTGCAGCTAAATTTTATTATTTTTGAAAGTCCAACTGTTTAACCAATAAGCCAGACAACTGGAGAAATGGAAAAAGATGTCTCCTGACACCCTGCATGCTGGTACATTCATAGAGGTGGCAGGAGACTGATTATATCTGATCAATGATGCTATGTCATCTTCTGAATAGTAATTCCAACTCTTAGTCATAACCAGTTATTGGAGGAGAAGAGTAAGACTTTAATAGCACTATTATTTACATGTCAGTGTTTCTAGGCACTTCCCAGGGGTTGGATAACGTCACCACCACCACCAGCATCACCATCATCATCACCTTCATTGCCCTAATGTTACCCTTCTGGAATTCATTGTGTCTCCCTTCTAGAAGTCTGTGTTAGGGCCACAGAGGTTCTCTTCTGCTGTGTAACATAAAGTTGTAGCAGTGACTATTACCTCCCTCTTTGGAGTAATCTTAGGAATAGGGATACAAGCGTAGGAAGAGTGCCAGCATCTGACTCAGGAAACCCCAGCTCAGTTCCAGCTGCCTCCCCTGAGGATATATTTTCCAAATTGTTTCAACCTGCAGAAAGTGTCACCAGGGGTAAACCTGCAGTGGCGCCTTCTGTGGAATTGGCTCTTAACCATCGTGTACACCTCCTCCCAAAGTGCTGCAGCCTTGTATTTCCCTTTTAATCCTAAATCTGAATTGTGAGGGAACCTACAGTTCAGTGTCTGATTAGCATTATCTCAAAAACAGGCCTCATTCGTCTCCCAGAACCTTGCAGTGTCCTTACTTGATCGGTAGTTCTGTGGTTCCAGCTTTGATATCTGTTGAGGGCAATCAAATGATGTAACCTGTGCAGTGCAGCCTCTGAGAGCAATTTGGGTGGTTTTGTACCTTTGGCTTTTATGTTCGGGATGAAAGCCCATGGAGAAATGTAGGATACTATTATTAACTTCAAGCTGACAGCTCTCTCTGGGGCACCTACAGATTCATTGTTAGTTTCAGGATCAACTTGAAAGGGAGAAAGCCTTGCAGTTGGTGGTGACTTGCCTTTTGTTTCTCTTTATTGTAGGAACAAGGGAAGATCGGAGTTGTCTTCAATATTGGTACAGTTGACATCTCCATCAAAGAGGAGAGGACTCCGGTGAATGATGGCAAATACCACGTGGTGCGCTTCACCAGGAATGGCGGCAATGCCACGCTGCAGGTGGACAACTGGCCGGTGAACGAGCACTATCCCACAGGTACATGTTTGACCCTCGATGACCAGGCTCTCGTTTGTTCTCCCATTTTTGCCTCCAACCGGTGACTTTCTCACGACTGTCACCAGATCATGAAAACACTGATATTAAGCACACATCATTTTTTTTTTTTTTTGGATGAGAAACTAAGTTATTGAATATTTTTTTAGGACTGGGTTCAGGATAGGAGCTTCCGGAGACTTCCCAACTATGCACTGAATACTTCTTTTGTCTGATTAATAGTGCCTGACTGGCTCATACCAAATACAATGACTATGGATTTGCTGGGGCACTGCAAATGATGAGTAATGAGGGTAAGGGCTATCATCTCTAATATAAGCAAGTATCCATTCTCGTGGAATATTCAATGTGATTATTGATTAATGGTTGTGGCACCGTTCGGTCAGGTGCGGTTGAACATACAGATGGCCAGAGATGGCAGAAAGACTGTAAAAGGAAATTTACTAAACTTGAGGAGCATCAAGTCAGAGTAACAGGGAGAGAAAAACCAGGGTGGAATTTCATTCATTTGGCTGACTTTGCCGCCCCCCCCCTTTTTTTTTCTTCTCTCTCACTTATACTAGCCTACTTTGATTTTCAGAGATCAGTCCTAACAGACATTTTAATGGCAGGCATGCTGGTGTGAGAGGGAGAGGGTTCATCAATTGTTTAAATTTTATAGTCAAGGTGAGTTCACCAGCAAACTCCCAGAGCCAGATGGCCGAATCACGGGCAATGGGAAAAAGGGTCGCCTTCTTTAGAAAGACTGTTCAAATAATCCTTAGCTTTCCCTCTTATCTTTCACTTCTCCTGAGAGCCTGAATGCTGGTCCTACAAACACCCAGAATGGGAGGAAAAATTCTTTGGCTTAAAACTGTTGCCTCCTCATTGCATTATCAGCTGGTGGATACAAGAGAATAGCTCAGAATATTGAACTTGTCACTAATGGGGACGTGTATGTGACGCCTGACTCTCTCTCCTACACTCCAAATAGCCCATGATTTTCTCACTGTTATCACTTTCTTTTTCGTGAGGTGGGCCCAGGGGTGAGGAAGCAAGAAGCACCTTTCC
Source organism: Neotragus pygmaeus (assembly GCA_006410875.1). Lineage (NCBI taxonomy): Eukaryota > Metazoa > Chordata > Mammalia > Artiodactyla > Bovidae > Neotragus > Neotragus pygmaeus. The sequence continues at coordinate 60,194 of SJYV01008473.1, read as the reverse complement.
AGAGTGTAAGAACCATTTAGCTAATAATCATCACACATGAGAGAAATATGTAAAGTACATTTGCCTATTTGTGGCCCAAGAATGTCGCATTACTTGAAGGCTGGGATTACTTTTTTTCATGCCTGAATCAGCATTGCTTTTTCCTCTATCAGCCATAGTCTTCCTATGTCTGGATTAAGAATTANTATGTAAAGTACATTTGCCTATTTGTGGCCCAAGAATGTCGCATTACTTGAAGGCTGGGATTACTTTTTTTCATGCCTGAATCAGCATTGCTTTTTCCTCTATCAGCCATAGTCTTCCTATGTCTGGATTAAGAATTACGGAAGCATTCACAGATGAACATACAAGACCCCCAAAGTACTGAAGCACAGAGCCCATCTCACTTATCCACCATCTCAATATCCATCTCACCATACAGTATCCAGCTCAGTCTTTGCTGGGGGTCTCTCAACATACCCTTAGCACTTCTCAGATTATTATAGGCACAAAAATGACCTTCTGTGTTTATCACTGAGCCTTTGAGGAAAGCCAGAGGTGTTAGCAGCTACTGTGAATCCTCAGCATCATCCAAATTCACCAGGCACTAATAGACCTGATTTTTAAATGCTTCTTGCTTCAGCTCCAGGGGCTGAGGAGTGAAAGCCATCAAAATAGCCTGAAATCTTAAAAACTGTTCATTTGTTCATAGGAAAAATCAATCCCTCCCCGTGCGTATCATCATTGACCCTGCCACTGCTGCTGTAAGGATTGTTACGTTTCTATTAGGAATTTCAAGGATGCTGAACTGATGCTAACACTTGCCCTGAGCCAAAATGGAATTCACGAGTTTGCTGCTAGCAGTGAGCAGGCTCTTTAACGGCCATTTTTAAAGCCACGTGTATGTAAGAAAACCAGTCACCCTAGCTGTGTACCTATTCTCTTTGTATCTTTAATTCCAAATTATGGGTTGCCTCCTATGTTTTCAAAACAGAATAAACTCTTCTTTAATGGCATTGCTGAAATGCCACTGAAAACCATTATGGCTAGTAACTGTTGGAAACTGTTATTGAGTAATAATCTGTGTTATTATTGCAGGACATGGTACAGTATAGCAGTCATAAGTATGGGCTTTGGAGTCAACTGGCTGGAGCTGGGATCCTGGTACCGTTAGCTGTAATTCCAAGGCCTGCTAGGTTAAGACGTTGAAATGCCCTAAGCAGTGAAATGTTTGGCACATGTCCCCACATATAATTCAAAATATAACAACTGAAAAATAAGTGTAAGAGTTTCTAACAGTTCTGACTTTTTTCTCTGAGGGCCTCTATAATGCTTTTAAAAATACGTCAGATTCTTTCTCCCCTCATTTCCCTGTGTTCCTCTCCCTGCTTTCTTAGTTCTTTAGATAAGGGCTCATTCCTCCTGTTTGGTAATCCAGTTCCAAACCTTAATCAAGATGTTGATCCTCCCAGATCTCTGTTTCCTAGTCTATAAAACGGGATGATGATAATACTTACTTTCCAGGGCTAATGTGAATATACGTGTAAAATATCCTACATAATGCTAGGGCAGATAAGTCATTACTCAATGAATGTTAGCTATGAGGGTTACCAAACATTTGACTAGCAGTTCTTACTATTACATATTCACTCATACAGACTACTTCACTAAATAGCCTGTAAATTAGGCAGTGTAGGCATCTTTATTCTCTATTTCAAATTTAAAAGGAAACCCGGGGAGATCATGTGTTTTTTCCTAAGGTCATGAGAGAATACCAAATGAGGGACAGAAATGAGACCAGATTCTCCGATTCCAAGCTGAGCACCATTTCTAATATTCGTCCCACAGCAAATTGGGGGAGATTTTGAAAAATGAATAGAGAGAAATGAGCATCTTTCTTGTGTCATCTTATATTTATTCTTTTTCTTAAAGTGTCATATTACAAAGATCAATACAGTCACCACACAAAGGTGGTTGGAGTAGAAAATCCTCGTTTAAAAAAGACAAGTTCTTTTAGCCATGCTAGAAGACTCATTTGTAGTAAGGCCAAGCTGTCCTCCTAACGACAATGGTGGTGTGCTTCCCTGAAGCAGATGGAAGAATACTGAGTATTTAAAGAAGCTGTCCCTTTTCCCTGTTACCTAGATTGGAGATGGCTTTGAGAAGTTAGCTTTCTAGTTGGACTAGGACTTCCTAGGAGTGTCTCACCTTTTCAGTTTTGGACACCTTATTTTCTCTCCCTCTTGTTGTCCTGTGCTACTGAAAGGATCCATTTTACTAAATTTAAAGCTCCATTAGAGAAATCTGGCAATATTTGTTTATTGTTCAACCATAAGATAAAAATTCCCTCTATATCTAGGTATCAAAGAACAAAGCCACCTGGTCAAGATCTTGATATAGTTTCTGCAAAAGTGATATATCCATTCCCCAAGCCATCTTTTTTATTAAATTTATTTTTGGAGTATAATTGCTTTAGAATGTTGTGTTAGTATCTGCTGTACAGCAAAGTTAATCAGTTGTATGTTATATATATCCCCTCCCTCTTGAATCTCCCTCCCACCTCCTCCACCACACCCCTCTAGGTGAAAACAGAGCCCCAAGCCAAGCTTCCTGTGCTTTATAGCAGCTGTGCACTAGCAATAAATTTCACAGTGGTCGTGTGTATACATCAGTCCTAATCTCCCAATTCATCCTACTCTCCTCTTTGCCCCTTCCACGCCCATATGTCCATTCCCTACGTCTGTGTCTCTATTCCTGTCCTGCAAATAGATTCATCTGTGCCATTTTTCTAGATTCTACATATGTGCATTAATATATGATATATTTTTTTCTGTTTCTGATTTTCTTCACTTTGTATGACAGATTCTAGGTCCATCCACATCTCTACAAGTGATCCTATTTCTTGGTACTGCTAGTGATAAGTCTAGAAACCACCAAGAGGAGTCAAGTTGTGCTACTTGTCTAAAGCTACCATTTAAACAGGAGAGAAATATAGAGGCGCTCCTGCAGAATATTCAGTGACATCACCCCATCCTGAGGCCGTGCTCTCAGGAAACTCTTTTTGCTCAGCAGGTCCCTGTACACCAGGATGAATGGGTCAACTCCAGAACCTTCTCACAGACATTTATAGGATTTTGTGTGACTCGACTGAAACATCCCACTGTGAAGGATTTAGAAACCAGCTGGGCCCATGGCAGGTAGCACTGGCTTTTTGTGAATCAGGAAGGCTCCGAAATGAAAATAGTTCTGTAGCCATCAGAATCTTCTATCTCTTAATTCTGGGAGATCTGACTCAAAAGCAGCTTCTTTCTTTGAACCTGAAAATAGAAAGGCTAAGGAACAGGAGAGGGCAATAAAAGAAAAATCGGCCCAGAGTTATCACCCAGGCACTGACAGATGTTCCTTATAAAGCCTCTAATTGCTGTCTTGACACAATGTGGTGGAGGGGACAAGGTGGAGGGGGGTGGTAAAAGGTGAGTTGAGCGTGAGGAATTAATTTTAGCTTGGCTCCAGATCCCCTTGGAGAAGGTGATGGCACCCCACTCCAGTACTCTTGCCTGGAAAATCCCATGGATGGAGGAGCCTGGTAGGCTGCAGTCCATGGGGTCGCTAAGAGTCAGACACGACTGAGCGACTTCATTTTCACTTTTCACTTTCATTCATGCATTGTTGAAGGAAATGGCAACCCACTCCAGTGTTCTTAGCTGGAGAATCCCAGGGACGGTGAAGCCTGGTGGGCTGCCGTCTCTGGGGTCGCACAGAGTCAGACAGGACTGAAGCGACTTAGTAGCAGCAGCAGCAGTGCTTACTGATGCTCTAAGCACCTCCCTATGCCTCTCGGCCTTTAATCCTGAAACCCTCCTATGAGGGAACTGGGTTTGGTATTATTACCACCATACTCATATTAAGGTTAGATTGTTGAGCCTTTGAAAGTCAAAATAACTACCCAATATCACACACCTTGAGGGGCAGACCCAAGATTCCCATCCTCATCCTCAGATTTCACTTCCTCAAATTTCTTTCCCATTTTCCTCTTTCTCTGAGTCATCATTTTACTGATATGGACACTAGGTTATGAGATGTTCATTTTTATTTTTTCATTAAGATATTCTCAAATAGAAGTCCTTGCCTGAGCTTGTATAGTTAGTAGGATTTCTCAGCCTTGGTGCTGTTGAGATTCAGGGCTGGATAATCCTTTGCTGTGACGGCTGCCCTGTGCATTGTGGGATGTTTAGCTGGACACCCTGATTTCCACCCACTTTATTCCAGTAGCATCTCCATGAACATCCAATGTCTCCTGGGGGATATGCTGCCCCAGTTGAGAATTACTGAGTTAAAGAAAGTCTTCAACATATTTTATTTCAAATGCTTATTATCCCTTCATTGTTTAGACAGCATACATGGGGATAAGAGAGGTTTTTTTTGTTGTTGTTTTTCACCTCTCATCCTAGACAATTGAGACTTTGAAGGGTTAAAAACAAATCTGTGTGCTTGACATGATGCTGGAATTTCTCAGGCCTTGGGTTTTCATTACTTCCTAGCCAGGAGGTTTTCTTTCCTTTTCTTCCATCTTTGCCTGCAAACATTTGAGGCCTTGCCAGAGTTGAAGCACACATTAAAACAAGCCCCATCTACCTGCTCATTCATCCGTTCAGGATGAGTGTTTCTTTCAGTTCAACTGGAGGAAAAACATAGATAGTGAAGTCCTGCAAAGGGAATGATAAGTATAAACTCAACCCAAAGGGAAAGCCATATTTGAGCATGGTTTTCAGACAGTAGAGCTATAGCATCAAATAGAGAGACTCACTTAATAAAGGTGTTCGAGCATTGCTAAGTATATTTTAAAACCACCTTGCAAGAAGTTCTTCAAACATTTGATCACAAGATGTATCAATTAATTGATCAAACTAGTGTATGCTAAATACTTGTGTGGCTAAACAGTCTTTTTTTTTCCAATTTGTCAGAATGAATTAGTATTCAGAGGTAGGTGAGTTTCTATTTACAAGAGACTTTCAACTTCCTAGGGTTTGTCTTTGGTGAAAAAAAATTAATTATATATATATATATATATATATACACACATATGTACATATATGTGTATATACGTATACATACACACATATATATGGGACACATACACACACACACACATATATATGAGAGTGAGAGAGAAGCAGCATTCTTTAACCTGACTGCAAATGAGATTCTCATGGGACTTTTTAACTCTGGGTGCCCAGGCCCCAGGCCCAAGTGATCTAATTTAATTGGTCTAGGTTGTGGCCCACACATCAGCAACTTCAGTATCACCTGAGAGCTCGTTAAAAATGCAGAATCTTGGGCCCCACCCTAAATCTACTGAATCAGAATCTGAATTGAACAAGGTCCCCAGGTGACTCATGTGCACAGTAAAACTTGAGAAGCACTGTCCAGGCATCAGTGTTTTTAGGTAGCTCCCGAGGTGATTCTGTGTGCAGGTAGGGTTGAAAATCACTGATATTTAGAAAGCTAAGAACATCTCTTTTCTTCATTCAGAGTGCATGCCAGTACTGTTCAATGTGGTAGCCACTAACTACACCTAGCCACACTTGCAATGTAACTTGTATGGCCCTGAAGTTTTATTTTTATTGTGCAATTATCATGTCCTAGGCACTTAGGGATTTAAATCCCTTTAAATCCACTTCCCTAGTGGCTCAGATTGTAAAGCGTCTGCCTACGATGCAGGAGACTCAGGTTCAGTCCCTGGGTTGGGAAGATCTGGAGAAGGAAATGGCAACCCACTCCAGTATTCTTGCCTGGAAAATCCCATGAACAGAGAAGCCTAGTAGGCTACAGTCCATGGTGTCTCAAAGAGTCGGACATGACTGAGTGACTTCACTTCAAACACATTTTTCATTCAAGTCTCAGGCTAACACTTTGATACTGGTGACTGGTATTGGACATGTGGGACTAGAATATACTCTTTTATTTCCTTCTTCTGTCTTATATAATATAAATCTTCAATTACACCATTGATAATACAATGCACATTTACCTTCCTATACCTCCTGAATGCATCTAATGCATTTTGTTATTACATAGTAACTGGCAAATATAAAGTAGTAATGTCAGTCACTCAGTCTTGTTCGACTCTTTGCAACCCCATGGATGTAGCCTGCCAGGCTCCTCCATCCATGGGATTCGCCAGACCAGAATATTGGAGTGGGTTGCCATTCCCTTCTCCAGGGGATCTTCCCAACACAGGGATCGAACCCCTGGGGTCTCCTGTGTTACAGGCAGATTTTTTACTGTCTGAGCTACAAGCAAGTCCTACACATGTGCTCCACTCAGTTTACAGGGTTGTTGTCCCAGAGATGGCGTAAATGGAGATGCCAGCATCTCTCAGCCAAACTTATCCAGATGGTGATGGTTGCTCTTGGTTGAGCATTTCTCACACACTCCCTGGTTCATGTTCAGTATCTTAGCCCTAATGTAACTCTTGAGGTCAAGGTTATTTTGTCCCCATTTTACAGAGGGACAGTTTTGAGAGTTCAGGTACTTACCTGGCTCACGTAGCAAGCTGTTATTCTGATCCAAGACCATCATACTTGAGAGCTGGATGGTTTAATCACACTCTGCTTCTTCCAGGGGCACTGGTAAGCCCCAGAAATTCTGGACTTATCCCAAGTCTGGACAATTTAGAAGTTTTCTCTCAAGTTCAGTTTTCAATTTCTGCCAAGTTAGAAGTCAGCATTTATGACACTTGCCCTCCTGTTCACCATCACTCAGGCCTTGGGGACTTGGAGACTTTCCTTTTACCGTCCTATTTTACCTCCTAGCAGCATATCTAAGCAGACAGGAAGAGCTTTATTAGGTGAAAGTCTGTTTTGTTTCATCGTCTTGCTTGGAGAATGAGAGAGCAGTGAGAAAGTGGTTAGTATTTTTTTCTTTAATTTTTGTTTTATCAGGCAAACCTCCTTTCTCTTCTGCAAGTTCCCAGCCACAAGATAAATAGCCTTGTATCTTACAAGTTAAATACAATTACTGCTATCAAACCTAGAGCCTTTCTCTCCCTGTAAATGTCTCTTAGAAGCTGATAAGAGTTTCAAGCAAACTGTGGGCCTCTGGCTAATGCTAAAATTAAACATAACCACCCAGAAGACAAAAAAGACAAAACTGTGTACATAGATATATGTAAATTATATATTTTATATATGTAAATTATATATTTACATATGTTTACATATGGTTTTATTTATATATATAATCATCCTATGGGAGAGAAGAATATTTCCAGTAGAGGGAGAGGCACCCATGGACACGCGGGACATGGGCACAGAGACACGGGGCATATGCGTCTGAGACATTAAGCTAACACATGACTCAAGGTTATTTGTAAAATAAATAGCATACAAAGGAGCTCGTTGTAACTGAAACTTTCTATTATATAACATGATAGCAATTATAGAAACTTAATAGAATTCATTTGTGAACAGGGCAGTACTTTGAGTCTAGATATTTGTTGAGCAGAAGAATCATTTTCCTGGAAAATCCTATAGGACTTTATGAAATGTACACTTAGTCTTAAGTCCTGATTTTTGTTTTTCTCATCTTCAATAGGCTATCCTGGGATTTGAAGAAGCTGAATTTTTACTAATTAAAAGGTGTATGAAAATTGTTTATTTACCCATAAGTTAAATATTATCCATATTGTAGTCCAGGAACTTAATGAAATAAGAATAAGAAATTTGAGGGTCACTTCTAGGCACTATTTAAGTAGGGATCTAAGAAAAATGATTTCTTAATTTCCATGAATGAGGAGTACATTTTTATTAAACCAGATCCATAGAATGATCATTTGAAGCTTAGAATTAGAGCATAGTCACTATTTAATGTGATTTTCAAATTATGCTCATTTGAGATAGTGTGACATAAAAATACTAATAACATCTTACTCTATGCAAGGCCTTAACAACCACAAGAATTATTCTGAATTAAAACAGTCATCAAATATTGCATAATTCCAAAGCTGGGCCAAGTGAATTACAAGTTTTTGTTTGTCCAATTGTCACAGAGAAGCTCCAGCAGTAAATGAAATTATGGCCTGCAGAATTTGTCTTTAATTATGAAAATCTAGAATTATTATCCTAAGCTAAAACACAATTTTCTCTCTGCCCCAGAGTTATGTGAGCAGCAAATGTCCTAACACTCACCCAAGTGTACAGCTTTATTTATAGGAAAACTTTCCAATCTTCAGCCTCCTCAATTTAAGCTTTGCACAAGTTTTGCAGGGTCCCTGCAGTTATTTAAAGCCGAAAAAAAGAATGCTTAGCTTCTTAGAGGAAGATAGTACATAAATATCCAATAATAATAATATATATTCACATACAGGATGTCGTTTATAATTCTATAAAGCACAGAGGTAATGAAAGGCGCTCTAAACTGTAAATCACTCAATCGATTGTAATCATATTGCAGCTCATCTCAAAGAGATAAAGACCTTCCACTCCTCTTAAATCCCTGTCAATAGCCCAGCAGCCTGAAGAAAGGGGAAAGGAGGGTCAGGGAAGGAAGGACAGATGAGTCAAGGACAAAAAGGGACTTTTAATCTTCAATTCATGGAATTATCATGGATTGAATTAGATTCCCAGTGATAGACACAGTTTGCTCCACGAGATGCATTAATTTTTCACACGGTACTTTTACAGCTTTACAATAAGTCCCTGACACTGTGTTGGCCTGGATGGAGGGGTTCCAAGTGCAAATGATGGATGCACAATGCTGCATAAGAACACTTAGGGACCAGGTACAGAATTAGAAAATGACAATTAAAGCCATAAGTGAGAGGTTATAGCAAAACCAATGATGGAAGTAAGTGGACAATGGACCAGAAAAAATTTTATATCACATTTTCAAATAGCAGAAGCACTTCAAAAGTCTTTTTATTAACTGATGTTGCCTTTTATATTAAAAAGATTGCTAATCCTCCTTCTTATCAGTGGAGTGGATTTGAATGAAGTGATCTCTTTATGCATTCATCCATTCACCATTCAACAAATATTTATTCAAAGTCTACTTTACATGTGAATCCTTGCTAGGTGATGGGTGTATAATGGGAACAAAACCAACCCAGGCCCTCAAGGATTCCATAGTCTAGTAGAAGAGAATTGCATGTACCGAAGCAAGATAATATTAAACCTAAATTTGATTGTGCAGTTATTGTGTCAGGCACTAAACATGGTTCTTAGATTAAATCTTCACAGTCGCCCTAAGGAGAGGCTATTCTTATCATCACTTTGCAAATGGAATTTGGAGGCTTATGACATTAACTCCTTGGGTCATAAGTTAGTCCATGAAAATCTGGAACTTCTGTCTGTAACTCTTAGAAGGCAAACCTAACGCTTCTGTGTGCTACACTCCACCTGAAGTTCCAAAGAGTGCAACAGAGTGCTATCAGTCAGGCAAGAACAGGGTTCAGTGGCCCATGAATGTGTTTGATGGAGCCTGCAGACCAGACAAGGGTGGGTATGGGATGGAATTCAGGTTGTAACCGTGGGCTGTCTGCTGCTGCTCAGTCACTTCAATCGTGTCTGACTCTGTGCGACCCCATATACGGCAGCCCACCAGGCTCTTCTGTCCCTGGGATTCTCCAGGCAAGAGCACTGGAGTGGGTTGCCATTTCCTTCTCCAATGCATGAAAGTGAAAAGTGAAAGTGAAGTCGCTCAGTTGTGTCTGACTCTTAGCGACCCCATGGACTGCAGCCTACCAGGCTCCTCCGTCCATGGGATTTTCCAGGCAAGAGTACTGGAGTGGGGTGCCATTGCCTTCTCCCTGGGCTCTCTAGGATAACGCTAATGAACTCTGCCCCTCTACCTAGACAGGTGTCTAGTACGTGTTAGTCACTCGGGAGTGTCCGACTCTTTGCGACTAACACTTATCAGACATATGTCTACAGACACAAGCATAAAACTGTGACTTGGCAGCTTACACCTCTGAACTGAGACCACTGAAAGGCTGGCCACATTCATAGATTGTTTTCACTTAGTGTAATCTGTCCATTGATTGCAAGAGAGAAATTTGAGTCTCCCTCTTTTACAGATGAATAAACCAAGGCATGGGGAGTTTGAACACACTTCTTTCAGTCACAGGGAAGTGTCAACACTGGGATTCTACGCAAATTTGTTCGTTCCTACACTCCTATCCCTTTCTGTTACCTTACTTTTCCATCTATTTCCCAGGAACATTCCAGTTTGCACTATATGTGAAGCTCGAATTCATTTGGCTGACAGATGTATATTCACATGCAAATGTACTTTTGTTTCTCACATCCTAGTGTATGCAGTACACTCTGTAATCACATTATTAAACACTTACTAGAAATGTGCTTCTGGCCGAAGCACAATTGCCAGTCTCAATGTTTAATTAAACTTGATTTGTCTTCATTTTAATCACATCATAGAAATGTGGTTTTCTCAGAGTTCAAGGGTGAAGTCTTCATTCCAAATGTCTACCAGTGTTTCAGAGCTGTGTATCCTGGAAAAGGGAATGAGGAGAGTACGAAATATCCTTGCATAAAGGATTTTAGAGGAATAATATTAGTTAATAACAGGTAATACTGATGTAGTACTTATTCTGTGCCAGCTTCCTGGATTATCACATTGAATCCTTCTTATAGCATCCTGGAAAGGGATTCTGTTATTATTCCCATTTTAGAGATGAAGAAACAGAGGCTTAGAGAGATTAAGGAACCTACTCTCCAGTATCATACAGATGCTGGTTGATAGGGCCAACTTGGATTTGAATATGGGCATGGAGACTCTGATGGACTTCCCTGGTGGCTCAGTGGTAAAGAATCTGCCTGCCAATGTGGAGACACAGGTTTGATCCCTGGGTCAGAAAGATCCCCTGGAGAAGAAAAGGGTCACCCATTCTAGAGTTCTTGCCTGGGAAATCCTATGGCCAGAGGAGCCTGGCGGGCTATAGTCCATGGGGTCAGAAAAGAGTTGGACGTGGCTTTGAAACTGAACACAACAGTGGAGACCTGACACCTTTATTTAGAGAAACTTTTTTCTGTAAAAGGCCAAATAATGAATATCAGTGTCTGTGGGAAGCATAAGCTCTTTGTTGTAGCTATTTAACTCTGCTGTTATGGTGAAAAACTGACAGTAGACAATACATAAATAAATGAATGAGCAAGGCTGTGTTCTGATAAAAAGATATTTAAATCAAGTTGTGGTGAGCCGGATTTGCTTCTTTGTTGAGGTTGGGAGACCCTGGTCTTGATTGGGCATATTTTGAAGCCAAAGCTCTGTTTTTACTGATCCATAAGCTTTATTATTATGGGGCTTCCCTGGTGGCTCAGAGGTTAAAGCGTCTGCCTCTAATACAGGAGACCTGGGTTTGATCCCTGGGTTGGGAAGATCCCCTGGAGAAGGAAATGGCAGCCCACTCCAGTATTCTTGCCTGGAGAATCCCATGGACGGAGGAGCCTGGTGGGCTACAGTCCATGGAGTCCAAAGAGTCAGACACAACTGAGAGACTTAAGCTTTATTATATGGGCTATGTCATCTCTATTTGGAATAGTGGAGAAAGATAATCTCTAAGTAGGTGAGTTTGATCCCAAGAGACACAGAGAATAAACAGTGCTTCTATGTAGAGTAGCGTAGACCTAGTGGTGAGGTTAATTCAGGATAAAGAAGTGGAGGGGTGCATCTCTGGAACAGTGATTCACTTACCTGTACTTAAACAAAACCCTCTTGATTGTCCCTTGGACTGCAAGGAGACCCAACCAGTCAAGTTTGATCCAGGGTTGATCAAACCAGTCAACCCTGGATATTTATTGGAAGGAATGGTGCTGAAGCTGAAGCTCTAATGCTTTGGCCACCTGATGCAAAGAGCCAACTCCTTGAAAAAGACCATGATGCTGGGAAAGATTGAAGGCAGGAGGAGAAGGAGACGACAGAGGATGAGATGGTTAGATATCATCACCAATTCAATGGACACGAATTTGAGCAAACTCCAAGAAACAGTGAAGGACAAGGGTATGGGGCATGCTGCGGTCCATGGCATCACAGAGTCAGACACGCCTTAGCGACTGAACAGCGACAAACAAAAGCCCTGTCACACAGAACTTTCCTAACCAAACCAAAGACATCGATGCAGTTTCCCTTTATTTATGTTATGCTCTACATTTCTCAGAGCAAGATTTTAAAATACCCAACAGGAAGCAGGAAATAATCTACTTATTCTACTACTTAGTTCTATTACTTCTTCTTAGTAACTGTAAGCTGTGGAACTCCAGATACCCTTTTCTCCCCTCCCTCTAGAGAAGTTGCATACTTTACTTTTCAATTCATGTTTGGTTTTTTTTTNGTTGTGAGATGCTGTTTCAAATAAAATAGAAATTTATATAAGTGAAGCACAAACTGAAATAGAACTGAAATGCTTTTAGACTTTCAAAATGAATAGCTGGATATTTTTACTGACTTTTCTGTGTGGTGAGGGTGTGGTTGGACCTACTGGAGAGGTAAAAATGAAGGCAATAGATAGAAAAGAATATCTTGTTCTCAGGGAGCAATTGAGCTCTCCTACAGGAGATAAACCAAGTGAAATCTAATAGTTTTGCTTCATTTTGTGACTTTCTCCCACTATGGCCTCAGGGAATTTTGAGCTCCAAGCAGGTCCATAAAGGGAATCTTGAAATTCTCTTAATAGATCTGTTCTTGAAATAAGTTAGCTGGCCTGAGCCAAGTGCTCTGCCTCCACATGACTCACAGTCCTGGGGAGCCCTGCTCCCAGACCTCCATGGCAACACTCTTGTCTCATGTCCATCCTCAAGAGTTGCATGTAATTCATCTGCAACACGTGTTCCAAGCCCACCTTCCTGATGGCCTGATTGACATGAGATGGTGGGTATAGATGCCACCCCTAAACACACAGGCTGAAAGGGTAATGAACTTGTCAGCCAGTAAATCCAGCTCATTCTGTGGCTGCATGATGACCTAGCCACCACATCTGCCAAGTTACGTCGCTTTCATTTTTTTCCTGGTCAGATAGAACACCCAGTGTAAATGTACTTTGTTCCTCTCTCTCTGGCTTTGATTCCTTGATTTATGTCACTCCCCTCACTGCATCTGCTTAGAAGAGCAAAGAATTGACTAGAGGACTGAAGAGTTTGAGCCATAGTCATGTGCATTACTTTGCCGACAAAGTCCGTCTAGTCAAGGCTATGGTTTTTTTCCAGTAGTCATGTATGGATATGAGAGTTGGACTATAAAGAAAGCTCAGCACCGAAGTGTTGATGCTTTTGAACTGTGGTGTTGGAGAAGACTCTTGAGAGTCCCTTGGACTGCAAGGAGATCAAACCAATCAATGCTAAAGGAAGTCAGTCCTGAATATTCATTGAAAGGACTGATGTTGAAGCTGAAGCTCCAATATTTTGGACACCTGATGTGAAGAGCTGACTCATTGGAAAAGACCCTGATGCTGGGAAAGATTGAAAGGAGGAGGAGAAGGGGAAGAGGAAGGATGAGATAGTTGGATGGCATCACCGACTCAATGGACATGAGTTTAAGCAAGCTCCCGGAGTTGGTGATGGACAGAGAGGCCTGGCATGCTGCAATCCATGGGATCGCAAAGAGTCAGACATGACTGAGTGACTGAACTGTACTGTGTACCTTTAAACTGCACTACATTTTATACATATAGTTGTGGTTGAAATATCAATGACATAGCCGACCTCCAGGGACAGAAGCAACCCTCATATCTACATTCCTTTGTTAGCAAAAAATCATTCAAATTCTTCTCTAAAAGTATTTATTAAGCATTTATCTCTGTAAATCTCTGTGCTAGGAACTGAATAATAGGAATGGACTGTTATTCAATTAAAACTTACTTCCCTGGTGGCTCAGATGCTAAAGCATCTGACTACAATGCAGGGTTCGATTACCGGCTCAGGAAGACCCCCTGGAGAAGGAAATGGCAACCCACTCCAGTATTCTTGCCTGGAAAATCCCATGGACGGAGGAGCCTGGTGGGCTACAGTCCACAGGGTCACAAAGAGTCGGACACGACTGAGCAACTTCACTTTAGTCCAATAGGCTAACGAGGAAGTCTGCATATATCTCTACTACTCACTGTGTCTAGGTTCTTTCTGAGTCATACTGAAAGGTAAAAATCTTTGAAGGAAAAATAATAATAAATGAAATAAATCTTTGGACANCTTTAGTCCAATAGGCTAACGAGGAAGTCTGCATATATCTCTACTACTCACTGTGTCTAGGTTCTTTCTGAGTCATACTGAAAGGTAAAAATCTTTGAAGGAAAAATAATAATAAATGAAATAAATCTTTGGACAGCATCCTTGAGTTGTGGTTAAATGGGAAATTTCAGTGCCTGTTTAGAAGTCTAGGCACTTGTGAGGATTCCAATGTGATTTAAATAAGCTACCATCTCTGAAAGTCAGAAATGAAAAGATCAAACTAAGGAAAGTGCATGCTCTACCTGTCTCATCTCCTATCCTAATTATACGTTATACTCACTAATGTTCTAAGTGCTTTTTGACAGGACAGCAATGGTATCTCAATATATACTGCATGAACTGGAGTAGGCAAATCGAGTCACTCGAGGCTTCTTTTAATCTCTTGGATCATTATTTTGAAGATAAAAGTAGATTTCTGAAAGAGCAAGTTTCAAAGGAGTCTAGCAATTAGAATGGTGAAAATACTAGGTCATCTGGTCCATTTCTCTGGTTGCTTTAGAAATTTCTACACAATATAGATGACTCTAATTTAACTAGTATCATCTGAAATATTACAGATTATAGTTTCAGAGTTTGCTTCTTCCCCCACAAGAGTAGGTCTGTCTTATATCCCTTCCTTAACTTGTATAAAAATATTTTTTATTTTTATATTCTGATTAATTTCACTATTATAATGAATATAATTTGAAATTATTCTGAATAATTCTTTAAGTTGTGGGTATTTATTTCTTACAGGTATCTAGGAGTTGTTTCTTATTGAAAGATGCAAGGTTCTAGGTAGAACATGCAAAGACATTCTTTCCTTTGAGATATAAAATCTCTCTTTTTATATAGGATACATGCACACAAGCATCGTCCAATAAATATAAAAATATTGCATTTGTCCCAAAACAAATAAATATGTTTGAATATAAAATAACCTACACATCTTTGGACATATTCTTCAGATAGCCAAGATTTATTGTCATGTATTTAATGTCTTGTATTAAATGACTAATAGAAGGAAGAGTCATTAATATTTTACTTACATGCCTCACATTTATAGGTTTTCAGAAATTATAATAACTTTAGTAATCATTTAACCTTCAAAGCTAATAATTTACTTGGTTGGTGTCAGGATACCTGTCTCTGTTTGAGGTGGCAGTAGTCATCAACTTCATGAATATTCTAGAACACTGAAGATGTGCCAGTGTTGAGAGTCGTTGTGTGTGTTGAGAAGGGGACTGTGAAAATAGGACTGTGTAAAAAGATTGCTTTAAAAAAAAAAATACCTTGTTATCATTTCATATTAAAGGAAGCGGGGCNATGGGGAGCCTGGTGGGCTGCTGTCTATGAGGTCGCACAGAGTCGGGCATGACTGAGGCAACTTAGCAGCAGCAGCAGCCCCTCTTACTCCAAGAACCAACTTAAATCAAGTGCCCTTCTTCTGTTCTCCTTTAAAACCTTCCACCTGCATCACAGCACCTTTTAAACTGGTTTTCTTATCAGCCTCACCCTACCTGGCTGAAGGGGCTTCTGGAGGGCAGGGATTAAGTGCTTTACTTCCAGCATTTCATTTGGCACAGGGCAGATTCTCAGTCAACCATGGGTGGGAGATGTTAAGATGTTCCTCACAGGGTTGGCCAAGGATTCAATGAGATGAGGCTTACGAGATTGAGTGTCAAATGGCAAAGTGCTTTCTGGATGTTAGGTAGTTCTGGCAAAACGGAATAATGTAAGTTATTGTACTGTGCTCAGGTTTAAGTAGAAGTTTGGGGCAGCATATGTTTGTTACAATGAATGAAGGGTGTTGGGAAAGGACTGAATCTTTACTGGTCACTTTCTGTTAGCCAAGTAAACTTTTCATGTATTCTTATTAATTCCTCCAGCAATTCTGGAGGTAGATGTTAATACCTCCATTTTACAGATGAGGAAACTGAAGCTCAGAAAGACCAAGATATTTGACAATATCACACAGCTAGTACGTGGTAGAGCCAAGATTTTGTCCCAATCTGTCTTCAGAACCCAAGTTTGCCCCCTACAGGATGCTGCTTTTGCAGAGGAAGAATCTTGGGTCATAGATTACAATCACACCTCCATCCCTCCACCCTTCCACAGACCTGGGAAGAGGGTGTGGAATGGACATCAGGAGAATTGCCTAAGGCATGCATCTCAGTGGTGGCAGAGCTGGGGATGGTCTAGTGCCGCGGCCAGTCTAGCACTCTGCACAATTGTTGACTAGAAGTCCAGAAGCCAGAAAGGTGCTACATCTTCTGCACAGCCAAAGGAAAAGATGTTCCCACAATGTCAGTCAGTAAATACACTGGAATTGGAGTCTGACAGTTAATTGTATTTTTCAAACTCTGATTTTTTTTTNAGGAGCTCTGCCTCTGGTTGAACTGAAACACTCAGATGAAGTTCTCTAGTTACTCTGTATCTATTGCTGTATAGCAAATTACCCCCAAACTTAGTGGCACACAACTAACATTTATTATCTCACAATTTCTATAGGTCAGAATTTGGTAGCAACTTGGTCGAGTGGTCCTGTATTGAAGTGTCTGATGGGTTGTAAGGTATCGACTAGGACTGTAGCCATCTGAAGGCTTATCCAGGCCTGGAGAATCTGGTGGCCTCAGTTCCTCGACATGTGGGTGTCTTAAGTCTCCTTATGACACAAGAGTGGCTTCCTCAGAGTGGACATGAGAGAAGGAGAGAAAGTCACAGTGCCTTTTCTGATCTAAGCTCTAAGAGTTACACATTGTCAATTCCCCCATATCCTGTTCTTTACAGCTGAGTTACTAAGTCCAGCCCATATTTGAAGTTGGAGAATCAAGTTCCGCCTGTTACAGAGAGATGTTTCAAAGAACTTGTAAACCTCTTAAAGTTACTACATAATCCTCCTATTCTGTACATTTTTCAGAGTCTGGAATGAATGCACAAAAGATATGCTTATCAAACTTGCAAAATGACACAAAACTGAGAAAGGTATCTCCTACAGGAAACAGCAAACCTAGAGTTGAACATTTTCTTATCAGATCGGAATGCTGTTCTGAAACGAAAAAGAATAAACTCAATGTAATTAAAGTCCTGCTTTGAAGTTCATAAAGTATACTACATGAATTCAAGATGGGACAGACTTTTGGGGAAGTAATTTAATTGGAAACTGTCTTGGGCTTCAGCTGGAAATAAACCTAACATGTGGCTCTGCTGTGTTGTGTTGTTTAAATTGTTAGTCTGTCAGTTGTGTCTGACTCTTTGTGACTCCATGGACTGTAGCTAGACAACTGTCGAAAAAACAGCATATTCATCAGGTCAAAGGTGGGTGAATATTAGGTTGGCTAAAAAGTTCATTTGGGTTTTTTTCCCTGTAAGATATTACAGAAAAACCCAAATGAACTTTTTGTCCAACCCAATACATAGGAGGTACATGAGTGCATGCTTGCTAAGTCACTTTAGCTGTGTCTGACTCTTTTTGATCCTATGGATCCACCAGGCTCCTCTGTCCATGGAATTCTCCAGGCAGGAGTACTGGAGTGTGTTGACATGCCCTCCTCCAGGCGATCTTCCCAACCCAGGGATCGAACCTGCATCTCTTATGTCTCCTGCATTGGCAAGCAGGTTCTTTACCACTAGCATCCCTTGGGAAGCCCAGTACATGGGACATTTATTATTATTTTTAGACCCCTTGGGAATAATATATTCATTCATAGGCATAAGCTTCAAAGTTTAAACAACAGAGACTCCATAAGATCTAAGCAAAAATAATAACTGGAGCATAAGTTTATCATGGCATCAGTAATGTTGATATTGGTATGACTTTCCCATTCATGAGGATGAAAATGTTCCTATTCATTACCCATTGAAATTCCAGACGTCCTTCCTGTCCTCAAAGTTGTGTAGTGACCCCACACATGCATGTTTGAATGAGCAGAATTTTTCAAACTCAAATATTCTAGCTTTCTGGCTTTAAAAACATTGAGTTTGATATCCTCTGCAGAAGAAAAATGAAAGAAAATGAAAGCTGTGGACATGTGGAAAGCAAGGCCGCCAATGAGAAATGAAAGGAATCAATAAGACTGAAAAGAAACAGGGAGACCACCCAGAGGGGTGACCTGGGGGAGTGAACAGATCACAGTGAAGGGTGAGCCCCAGGATAACACTGGAGCTTTCACAACAGTGGAGGAAACACGTGATGAGAAGGGCACCTGGGGGATTCTTGAAAGTTTGAAGACCGAACATTAAGGTTTTAGGCCGAAAAGGAAACTGGCAAAGATTGGACACTAACCATTGCATGGTGAAGTAAACCTCATAAGCTTGCCTTCTTTTAACTGTAACCCTTCTCAATCAAGTGCTGTGGCAACAATAACAACAATGGTGATAAGTCATATACTGAGCACTTATTTTCTGCGGCTGTGCTCAGTGCTTTCAGACACTTATTTCCCTTTTAATTCTTACAACAATCCTATGTTGCCGTTATTATCATAATTCTCATTTTATTTATGAAGAAACTAAGGCTTGAAGACACACCAAGACATAGATATTTTTGGCATGTTTACCAGAAAGGAATAGACAAAATTCAGATTGAAATTGACCAGCCTAGCTTCAGCGCATATTTTGAAACAATTATAGAAGGGAAAAGAGTGATACCCCTTGAGAAAGGAAAGCAACTTTGATAGTCAGTTTTGTTTTGTTAATTTATGGCATGTCATTTTTGAGGATAGATCTCAAATAAAGAATAAGTTCTAGATAAACCTATGCTCATGAAGAAAGGTCCAGTAAATATGATTTGGAAACAGTCTCTTAAACTTCAAAAGCAAATAAAGATATCATGGTCACCTGGGCTTTATTTTGTTCATCTTTCTGGGACTGATAGTATCTTTAATAGATGAGGATAAATAAAAAGTCCAAGGTCGATGAGCTTCCAGAAGAGAATGAAGAATAGAAATTAAGGCTTCAAAATACAGGGAAAGGATAGGAATTGTAATACATGTTTAATTATTGCATCAGGATAAATGGTTTTTAGTATAATAGCACTTCAACAGAAACAGCACTTTGATTGAGATCTGGGAGAAATTCAATGTTAACATGTCTGCACACATACTCATCTTAGCCAGCCTGACAAACATCAAGCAGGGACCAGAGGTGTGGTCATTTAGGTAAGGGGACCTGGAGTGCCAAGGTTACATCTCTAGCACAGCCCCTCCTCCCAGCCCCTGAGAAGGAAGAGAAATCACACACTCACCCCCTTCCCAGCCTCTTCCAACTCCCCACGAGCATTCTTGCCTGGATTGTTACATTTCATTTGTACAAAATCTTGTAATATAGGTATTATCATCTTCATATCTTTTGGGGACTAGATGAAGAAACTGAGACATCTAGATTAAGAAAATTGTGCAAGTTCATGGAAGTGGTAAATGTCTGAGACAGGATCACATCCAAAGTCTGAAAGATTCCGTAGCTAATGCTCTTTTCATTTGTGTTTGAGCCATCTTTGCTTAAATAACTCAATTCCTATAGCCTAGAAATGGTGGATCGATATTGACTTTGATATGGGAAAGAATTGATAATATGTCAGTCCACATATATTTTCCATTTCCAAACATACCCAGAAGATATGAGGCAGTGAGCTTCATCAGCCAAGTCGGGGCATGCCTGGGTGACCCACACTGCTTTTTAAGAGTAAATGTCTCATCACTTTGGAAAGGTTGTTCTTCCTGGTGCCTGGAGCCACTTAAGTGAGTCTGGAAAAGCTCCCTTACTTAATAAAGCCCTTGTTCTCTGAGTGTATTCATTTACTTCCCCCAGCTGATCAGTTTTCTGCTCCAAGAGATTAATGTCCTTGTCTTGGCATACTAAAAGATTAAGGTTCACAACATACAAATACTTCTTTTTTCTTCAGCCCCAAAGGTGTGTTGTGAGGATTAATGAGATGATGCTTATAAGCATCCTTGCTCACAAAGCACTTTATAAATACAAGATATTAATTCTTAGTTGAGGTCTATGCATCACTTACAAGTAGCTGAATATTCTAGATGCCCTTTGGGAAGCACAACCCCCCTTTTTCTGACTCTTAAAGAGAGTTCATCTGGGTCAAGACTAGGAACAAAATCAGAGTGAGGCTCAAGGAGTTTCCCCATTCCCTTGTCTTTAGTGTCTGACTTTGCTTTGAAACTCAAAAAATGTTCTTTGGGGAGAGACATTCTAAGCACCTCTGAAAATGCCCTATACTACTTGAGCTACCCACATCGATTTTATTTTGCCTCTAGCTCTAATACATAGTATTCATTCTCTGACTGTTCATTAGACCCACGGTCTCATTTTTTAGTGTCAACAAAGCAATAAAGAAAACTTTCCCTTCCTTTATTCCAAGACTCAAAACAAAATGCAAAAAATACCTCTGGCATTAATTTTGCACAGACGAATGTTGCTACAATATTCCTATTAGCATGTCCATGTGCTTGACAACATTTCAGATGGTATTAATAGTCTACCTGCAAGAAAGCACTTTCTGCCAGCCCAGTGCAAATTGCCAGAACCTTTAAGCCACTCTTCCTCAACTTAGCAGCAGTATATCATCATTACCTGTGGCTGGACCCAGAAATTACATTTGTCAATGCCTGAATTGCTCTTTTACTTTCCGTGGTTTTAGAAACCCACTTTGTTTTGGAAATGGGGTTAGCTGAGTGTATTTTAGAAGATGCAGAAAGATAAAAAGCCAAAACCAGGGGATTTAGGGGATATGTAGGCTGTTTTGTTTTCTATGGTCAGTTAATCTTTGAATGATGAACTCTGTGGGACCAAAGGTAACAGTACAGTCATCTTTTGATGGGAGGCCAAAGAATTAATGTGCTTCCTTTTCATTAGTAAGAACAAATTCAATCATATTAATAATACTAAGTAGTTTGAATAGATTGGATTTTTTTTTTTTTTTATCTCAGGGTCTGTATATGCTCTGCCTCTTAATATCCTATACTGAGTCCTCTGGCTAACTGGGAAGTAGAGAACCCGAGGCTAAGTGACTTGTTCAAGGTCAAGCAGCTACTGAAGTTAAAACTCAAAGCCAGCCCAGCCCAAAGTTATGACCTCCTACACTTTACTTATGACGATTTTAAGAAAATTAGTATAACTTCTAATGAATAGGATCTATGATTGGACCAACAGAGTAAAAAAGCGGTGTGAAAGTTATTTTTTGTGCTATACAAAAGTTTTCTCTATCTTTAAGTTCTTCAGCTGAAAGAATTTTTACTTCTTTGGGGCCATCGGCAAGTTTCCAGATTACCTAAAGAGGGACTTAATGGGAAACTAATCAAGGGTCAGCTTGCTTTCTTTACCTTTCCTTCCTCTGTTCTCTCTTCCTTTTCTTCTAAATGGATTAACCCAAATGTTGCAAATGTGAGCTGTTTCTGCATAAAGGTTGTAGCTGTGTGGGTGAACCAGTTGGGCCTTAGTAATTTTCCCTCAAAGCATTCTGTTCTTCACAATATTATAATTCAACAGTGCATGGTTGTATATGTCTCCGGGAACTGAAATATTTGATAATAGAGTCAATAGTACAAAAGCAAATGACAATAGGCAACTAACTGTATAAAAAATGGATGGTGATACACACACACACACACACACACACACACACACACACCTCTAACTTTTTAAGTAGAATGAAATATGACCAGAACTTTTTTTTCTAAAATTCAGTCCCATGTAGATGAGTGTCAGATCCATATAAGTAATTTAAGGACTGTCTATTTGAAGATTTCATTGTGCAATTTGTAAATTTCTCAGTGTGGCTGAGAACTGTAGTCATTAGATTTTTAAGATCTGCTTCGTAATGCACATATGCCTCTTTTTAATGACATTATGACATTACTATTCATAAGGCCATTCTGTCTTGAGGATACCATCCCTGTCTGTTGAAGTATCGATTTTAGTCTTTGTTTCACTGTTCATACTGGTTGCTATATAAAATGTACAACTAAATGTCATTAAGGATTGGATATGAATGTAAATGAATTTGATGAGGTTTGCTCAGCTTTCCGAGTAGTCCCTGTGTATGGGTTCTGATATTTAGAAGGTTGTTTCCTCTCCAGTTAGTCTAACAAATGGGGCTCGGGGCAAATGAACTCATTCTCATGCACATGTTTCTAAAACATTTCTCACTAATGTTTGAGCTAAATTAAAATAAAAACCAACAAGAACATGAAAAGAGACTAAGAACAATGTTAATGTGGCGATTTAAACCAATTTGGTTTTCCAAATGACCTTCCATCTTTCACAACTTTTAACCGAATGCGAGATCGCTGTCCCCACTGCCAGATGCTATCTGTCTGGCATGGAAAACTTAAAACTTTTTTCTAAATGTCTTTAAAGCTGAGATGGAGAAGAATGGCTCTCTGTCTTTCACTTCCCGAAGGGTCTAAGGTTGGATCGTGGCTATGCTGTCCTCCCAACACATCACTTACTGATTCTCCCCCGTTGTTTCTTAGTCGTCAAGCTCATACCATATCAGAAGTGATTTTCCATGGAGCTTTATGCTTGGCAGATTGAATGGGAGGGGGGATACTTAGAAGGACCAAGACTCCTATGTTTGTGGAAGAAGTAAGTCAGTGCAGCTTCTTAATTAAGTTGGTACATATAGAGCCGTCAGTCTGGAACATTCGGTACTTCGTATTTTTCCTTGCATGGTACTAAGAATATTTAGCTTTCTCTTCGTTATTGACTTCACTAATCCATTCTACAGAGAGTGGGAAAAGGTCATTACTACACTTAATATTGCCCCAGTGACAGTTAAAGAAAACCCAAAGTAATATAATATATTCAAGGTGAATCTGGCATAATCCATTTGGCATTTCTCAGTATGTTGCTGTGATTGAAACTTGAGAGGGATCAAAGCTTGTAAAGATGGATGATATCCCTTGTGTAGCTGTCTCCTGTAGGGTAGAGTTAAGAGTTACAGAGATGCACATTCTTTTCAGAAAAGCACATCTTCCTTTTCTATTAGGACATGTGAAAATTAGCCCAATTTATTTAGGATTAGTAGATGTCTGTGTACCAGATCTACCAGGATGATCATATAATGATCTCATAGGTATTTATTTACGTTAACAGATAAAATTACCTTTTTTTTTTCACCATGGGCTTATTGAAACACCAAGAAGTTAAGATACCTTTCTATTTTGGCTCCTAGCTGTCTCTTTTGTTTTCTTCTTCTGTGAGAAATAACACTTTGAGGAAAACTTTAAATTATATACTGCAATCCAGAATTGTTAGTTATTCTTTCCATTCATTACATGTTGTCCTTTGATATGTTAATATTTTAGGCTTGATGCCAGGCAGATACAGTCTCATAATGTAAGCTGGAAACAGATCCACAGTCTCCTCTTTGATGAGCTTTTTGCTTGTTTTTACTCCTGGGGAGTAAGAATAATGAGTCAGCTCCTAAGACTAATGTGTTCAAAGGAGAAATGAATGGGAAATCTTTTAAATGTACCCAGTACTGCCACCCCTTTACCATTCTGCCTCTCACAGAAGGCAGGTACTAGTCTGACCACACGCAGAATCTTCTCCACCAGTAAAAACTCCAACATGCAGGTGGCCCAGAGATGGAAATACTGGGGCAAGCTTTTGTTCACCTGGTGCTACATGCCATCCTATATTCTTTCTAGCTTTTATACTTCTTTATGAATTGCTTTCAAACCTCCTGTTTTGAGATTTGTATTTCACTTTTAACACTGGTGATCTGGATTGGGCTTCCTGAAGTTCCAATACTAGAAGGCTAAGAGTCAGAAGTAATTTAGAAGTTCATTAGTTTCTGTTTGATCTCCATGAGGTTGGTTGATAAGACAGTAGAGTTCCCAAAGTGTGGCTTCATTATTTTGTGTTCTGAAGCATATTCATTAGGGGTATGTCTTCACAACACCACTCTCCAAGTCTGTCCTAATTAGACAAACCATCCAGGGGTGGTAATAACATTTACAAAGGGAAGAAAGGGAAAATACTCACAGTTAAAAGCATTATATTTGAGCCTTGAAATTAATTAGATATTTCATGCTTGGAAGAAGCATCCCTAACAGGCTTTTTGAATGGAGACATATTCAGGAAGGACTTCTCATAGTAAGGAAAGACAGCGAGACTAGGTAAACTTATAAAGCCTGTGTCTATTGGTACTAATGAAATATAGATGTTCAAAAGCCTGGAAATGCTATACCACTATATGTATAGCTGCTTTTATTTACATATGTTTACTTGGGAGTTCCTCCGATTTTAAAATATGGAAGAGATCTGGACCACATGGGCAATGGGATGCCAGGGCCCCACTTTACGGAATAAGAAGTCTCTGTTGGCAATCAAGGCTTAAATTGTTTTCTTTGGTAAGGTAGAGTAGTTGCAAACACTTAAGAGGAGAATAAGGAAGTCCAGGGCTCCATTCTTTACTGTATTCTGATGGGATACAGTAAAATGAGCGTGGAACATGTGGGACTGAGACACCGAGGGTCCTGATACTCACAAGTTAGGGGGCCCTTGTTCCTCCATTGACCCAATCAAGGTGTGGTTGGAGAGAGATGAAGGAGAGAGAGGGTAAACCTTTCTGTAAATACCCACGCCTCTCACGGATGCCCATCCCCAGCCACTTTTCCAAAACCTGATGGAGCACAGCATAGCTAAGAACAACCTGACCTCAAACCTGTCAACCAAGGGCAGAGTGACTTCGACTCCACCTCCACTAAAGATAAATTGCTATCTCTCTCTTAAAAACTTCATAAAACGCACCAAAAACCTAGGATGTTTTTGAATGACGTATTGACTTTTCAGATTGTTCTTTAAGCTGTTTTTTAAACTTTAAAGGCAACACTGATAATGAACGCTTCCAAATGGTAAAACAGAAAATCCCCTTCAAATATAACCGGCCCGTAGAAGAGTGGCTGCAGGAAAAAGGTAACTGTCGTTAAAACTTTCATTTTAAAATCATTTGACTCTAAACCCTCATTTTTAAAGCCTGCAAATAAATGTTCCTTAAATGATAATCGCCTGCTGCATAAATGACTGTTTTAATTTTCATTATAATTTGTGTCAGCTTCCACCTGCCATATGTTGATAAATCATGCTATAATACATTGCCATTAAAATACAGTTAAAGGGACTAACATCTAGTTTTCTATCAGCATGACAACCACCAACAAGAAATACCAGGAACCTCTAAAAAAAAGAAATGTATTATGGCAATTTAACCACTGCATGACATTATTTGTTAATTTGTTTTAAATTACCTCTTATACCAGAGCTTTCTAAAGAAATTTCAAAAGAACTTATTAAACTTACATCTTGAGGCTGTTTTGGCTTTACTATCTGTAGCATGGTTAGCATCATCAACAACAACAACAAATCATAGATTGACTCATCATTTAAACTGCTTAAACAAATGTTATAAGGGGAGCCATGTTCTTTAACATTTGTTTTTAAACAAAGAATGAGAAGGGTGAATTTTGCCTTCAGAGTTAAACTTGCAGAGGCAAAGATATTTCATAAAAGGTTAATGGCATCCTAGTTACTGATGGAAACTAAAAATTAAATAAATAAACTTATTCTACACTTGAGGTGCGTGGTACCCTTCTGTATTTGATACTTATGCAACAGAAGTATAAGTAGCTGGAAAATGAAACATTAATGGAAGGCAAAACAGCAGTTTCTCATTTGCCAAAGAAAACAACCACTTGGTTAATGAAAGAGGGCAGCGGTTACATGTGATGTTAGAATTTTCTGTGTGGTTCCTCTTCATTGGGAGATAAACTGTTGCCTTTCAATGAAGAAAGACCTCTGATTTGAACAAGCTGGTGACTGTTTTTTTTTTTCCTGAGCCAGTAGCTACTCTTGTAATTTGAGGTGGTTTTTTTTTGTTTTGTTTTGTTTTCTTAAGCAGATCTTAAGTGAGTTTTTAAAATATGTAGAGATTTGATTGAGTTATTTATAAAAAGTAATGGGGTATGTTAATACGCAACGTAAACAAAAAGACAAAGGACCACTACAGTTTCAAGTTGAGTGAAAACATTCAGAACTTTAAACACGGAAAATCCTCACTGAGTCTTAACTGTTTGCCCTGTTTTTAACGTACGTGGTCTAATTAAAAATAAATTAAGAATAACTCTAAAACGCAAATAATTTTGTTTAGTAATCACCAGCTCATAAAGTCCCTTTAACATTAGAGATGATGATTGCCTCACTTCTTAAAAAGGAAAAGACAATTTAGATGCATGTCTGAGTCTCATGTGCCTGAGAAAATTTTTTTTGTTTGTTTCTTTCAATTTTATGTTAATAATATTTTCTTTTACTCCATTGCCTTTTGAAGTCTAAGTTGAATAGCATGCCAGGCATTTTCATTTGTATTAATCATTTTGAAGTTATTAGTAGGCTTTTAGTTTTTCTTCCAGCAGCATTGTTATCAGTTGGCTTTTATATAGAAGGACGAGTCCAAACACACAATAGAGGTTGAATGGGTGGGACTGGGTAGGGGTGGTTTGGATGGGAAGAAGGGAGGAATTTGTTTCTTAACTGAGTATGTATGTTTATATATGCAAATAATATTGAAAAGAATTCTATGCGAACTGAGGGGTTCTCTCTTCTACATTATTTTAGCCAAAATAAGTTTTTTGTTTCATTTAGGTAAGTAACATCTATTCACTCTATTGCTTTATCTCTTCCTCTGTCTAGCCAACTTTCCCTTCAAAGAGATAGAAAATGTATACCAAAAGACCTCGCAAGGACATGGAGTCAGAAAAGGGTGAATCCGGAAAGATGATTAGGCAGAGGAGAGATGTGAGTCACAGCATTCCCTAGCCTGTTTTCTGGCGCTGTCTGCTATTGACGGACTTTCTGACCTTAGACAATCCACTTAACCTCTTTATATCTCAGATTTCCCATCTGAGGAGAGGAGAAATAATACTGCCTATTCCCCAAGGGTGTTCTGAGGTTTAATTAATTAGTCTTTGTGCAACACTGACTGGAAACATGCAAAGATTTAATTTAAGCAGTACGTGAACTTGGTGTCCAAATGAGGGAGCATTTAATGACTTCCAAGAGGATTGGCATCCAAAACAAAGCACAAAATACCCTGCTACAAAGCCTGTACTGGTATTGTGGTCAGATTTATATTATTGGTGATAGACTGGAATCCATTATCAGATTGTAATATAGGTAGAATAGTGGTCATCCCTTATTAAAAATAAGGAAAAAAAGAAACATGATTGATCATAATGAGTGACAATAAGGAGAACTGGCACTGATTTTGAGAAATCATGGGCAGATGGTAAAATGTTCTGTGGTCGGTCCCTTATGTCCTTCACAGGGAGAGAGAGGGGCATGATGATTGTTTCTCACTTACTCCTGCTTCCTTGAGAGAGCAAAATTGGTCAGAGGAAAAGATGGCAGAAGACTTGAATATCCCACTATTCCTTTAATGCCCGCCAACATTACTATTAACCACCTAATCACCTAATCTAAGGTACAGATGGCGGGGAAAGGGGTTTAGAACATAACAAAAGCAGATCCAGCTAGAAATAAACCATGAAACAGACAAGTAGACAAAGACCCAAATACTTCCTGTGGCATGATGGATACCTGAA
Organism: Neotragus pygmaeus; assembly: GCA_006410875.1. NCBI lineage: Eukaryota > Metazoa > Chordata > Mammalia > Artiodactyla > Bovidae > Neotragus > Neotragus pygmaeus. The sequence continues at coordinate 32,386 of SJYV01008473.1, read as the reverse complement.
ATATATCCACTCCTTCCCTATTTACCTCACCAGTGTCTTGTTCTCAAGAAATTAGTCAGATCTCTCTGTGAAAGCAGGAGTAGCCAAAAATGAAGCTGTGGTTTAATTGTGTAGCCCAGAAAAGGTCTTGCCTTGCTCCATACTTGGGTCTGTCTTGAACAAGCAGAGACCACTTTTTGGAGTGAACCGTGGCAACTGGAATATAGGAGATCCATCATTTCTAGCCAGTGTAATTCAACTTTGCATTTCAATTCTCTCGGACCTTCCTTTCATTTGTAAGCATAGGCGAAATAATATCACTAGGAAAATAAGATGAAGATCAATATAGATGTAGAGTACTTCTGGGAATATTAGAAATGCAAAATCTACTGTAGTCAGTTATAACCATCAACTGATCTTCGGGCTATATATAAAAAAGGCAATGAATAAATATTATGGTTGGCCAACAGTTATGTGAATGGAAGGGATATTATGGCTTTGGGGCTATCTGGTGCAAGACACTAAACTTTAGCCCTACAGATCTCCTGTTAGGCAACTTTTTATTATATTAAGCTATTCCAAATGCCTATGCAAAGCTGAGAGCATATTTATTCTCCCCTTCCATCATGACATTTCTTTAAATAGTAAGCTTAGGGCTCCTAGGAAAAAAACTGTTGTCAAAAAACTAAATAGTAATGAGGTATGAGCTCCAGGCCATTACCCAGCATTACTGTGCATTGAACTTTTTGCTGCATCTCATATGAAAAATGAGAGGTCAAAGAATAGGCAACGATGTGTGTGCATGGGGCACTGAAGGAATTGATGGGAAAAGAAATGGAAATCTATTAGATCTATTTGATTAGTCCCTTAGGATCTGGGCAATTTTATTTTTAACTCCAACAGATTCCATTTCCATGCTCCACATATTTTTATAGACATTATTTTCACTATAACAAAATTATCTGGCCAATTCTCCATAGTGTAGTGTTTAAAGCTTCCAAAGGGGTATTATTTATCAACCATTCTTGACTAATATGCCCTTAAGAGTTGCCTGATGAGTGGATTGGGCTCTTATACAAAGAGTTCCCACTGAGTAGAGGTGTTTTCCCTTTTCTACCTCTTCCATTTCACCCATTTTTATACATTGAGAAGGGATTCCACATTATATACTAGAAATTCAAGGATACTAATCATTATATAGATTTAAGGGCTTCCAAGGTGGTGTTTAGTGGTAAAGAACCTGCCTGCCAATGCAGGAGACATGAGAGACACAGGTTCTATCCCTGGGTTGGGAAGATCCCTGGAGAAAGAAATGACAACCCACTCCAGTAGTCTTGCCTGGAGAATCCCATGGACAGAGGAGCCTGGTGGGTCACAGCCCATAGGCTTGCAAAGAGTTGGACGTGACTGAAGCAACTTAGCACACACACAGCACATACAGACTTTAAACACCAGATCTCAGTCTTTAAAAAACATACTCCTTTCAGTTAAACAGGTGAGGATAATAGAACATTGTTTTCAGTCATTAATAGCTAAAATAACTGCAGCAATATTAAGGATGACTGGAACATTGTTTGATCACTAACTAAAACAGAGGAAAAATTCAAAAAGGATAAACTTAATTCCATTAAAAAAAAAGTTTTTCCATCATTCTCCATATGGAAAAGCAGACAAATAATCTGGAGAAACAATAGAATAGAAGGCTTTGTCCTTCAAGAACTGGGAAAGATCTCAAGCTTAAGAAAAGCTTTTTAAAATAAGGATAGTTGGGGCATAAGATAAGTTGACTTATTCCATTCTCTGTTCTGCCATGATTTCTTTCTGATAGTTTTCTGTACACAGAGCATAAATAGTCCCCCAAATAAGAACTAGCAATAAGATGAGCTACTGTGTCTTCAATCCGTTTACATACCTGTATATCATTTTAAGGTGTTTATGTGTTGCCTTTTCCATTAACACCTATCCCTCCTTTTAAAATTTGTTGATTTTGAATGATGTCATTTTTCTTTCCCCCTTTCTCGCTGACATGAGCAATGCCTACTTATTTTCCATACCTTTGAGAGAGATTTAATTGTGAGACCTTGGTCTCTCCCCTTTCCCAAATGAATAAAGACAGAAAATAATCTGTCGTGAAGTTTATGAAATGGCAAGTATAGATAGAATATTATACATGAGGAAAAGTTCTAGGAAATCTTTTATTTCCTAGAGGTGTTTATTTTTATAGTAGCTCCTGGTCTCTTAATTAAAATCTAATTTAATTTCAGTTAATTTAATTATCAGACCTAGTTTTAAAATTCAGTGTTCTGAGTTACCCCACTGAGTTTTTATTTGTCCTATATATTCTTCATCATTTTCATTATGTTACTTTGTAGGTTAAAAAAGTCAGTACAATAAGTATTTATGATTTATTGTTATAATCACCTGATTTGGGTTATTTTCTTTTTCTGTCATCCACAACTGTATACCCTGGAAGACTGCAGTACCACTCATCACTGAAGCAAGATTTCTCCTGTTTCACAATAAAGAAGTAGACATTCAATTATGCAGGTTGTCTAGGATATTCAGCTAGACAGTGGAAGAGATAAACATAGGGAAATGTTATTTGCCAATGTCTAGATTGAATTTTTGTTACTTGCCAATACCTATACTGAATTTTTGCTGTCCAATTTTCTCCCCTTCAGTTGCTCAAGGAAGCCTGTTTTGATGTCTGGTCCATTCAGACCAGGTAAGGCAAACAGAGAAAAACGTATGGGAATAATGATGTTTCCTCCACCCAACCCACTAGGCCGGCAGTTAACCATCTTCAACACCCAGGCGCAAATAGCTATTGGCGGAAAGGACAAAGGACGCCTCTTCCAAGGCCAGCTTTCTGGGCTCTATTATGATGGTTTGAAAGTACTGAACATGGCGGCTGAGAACAACCCCAATATTAAAATCAATGGAAGTGTCCGGCTGGTGGGAGAAGTCCCATCGATCTTGGGAACCACACAGACGACCTCCATGCCGCCAGAGATGTCCACCACTGTCCTGGAGACCACCACCACAATGGCCACTACCACAACCCGCAAGAACCGCTCGACAGCCAGCATTCAGGTAGGCCTCTCGCCAACATTTCCTTGATTCTGCATCTTTGTCTTTGAGACACTGCTCTCGTGGTCACGTTGCTTTGAAGCTAAAGTGTCTGAATTACTATGTTTGTAGGAAGGACACCTACAGGTGCTCATAGTAGTAACACCCAGGAGCAGAGAAAGACAAAGTAATTGTTAAAGAAATTATAAATGTCTGGTGCACACGCATGGTTATTATTCTTATTATATCCATCACTGAAATGGTAAAGCTGTTACTCAAGGTGAGAGATGGAGAACATTTTCACTATGACATACACTTTCCTCTCATTTTATTACCTTTCTTTTCAACAGCAGAAAAAGAAAAGGAAGAAAGGAATATTTGTTATCACAGGAAAGACTATATTCTAGTTAAATTCTATTTGCATCCTCCTGATGGCTTACTATTGAGACATGAATTGTTCATTTCTGAGGCCATGTGGTAGCATTAAATCAAGGGTAGATGAAGCTGAAGTTTCCATCAATCTTTATAAAATGCAATACTTGTATTTTATATGTTGATTAAGCACTTGTTATTTTTGGTTTACTTTGTTTCTTTTATACTGTATTGACCAAAATCCTAATTATATTAGCAAATTTGAAGATCTGAGTTTCACTATGTAGGGAGTTTTTGTTGATGTTTTTGTTTTGTCACTTAACAGTAATTGTAGCCAAGCTAAAGCTTAATGCCTTGCTGATTACCTTGGCTTCTCATAAATCTAGATATTAGAGGGAGGAAAGTTAGTTGAATTATTAGCCTTAAATGCTCTGGCAAAAATAAGACATTCCAATTGCTCATGGGGAATTGACCCTTAGCTTAGTTAGTGTCTGTAGGAGATTCAGTAGATCAGTACTTGTCCTTTCTGTTTCTTGGTTTAAGACATTATCCAGGGATTCAATTTAGGCTTTGACATCACTTTCCATTGATTTCACTGGCCACTGTAAACCTAAAGTCAATAATCAATTAAATCTCTGATGTGTTCTCCTTCTTCTGAATTAATTTTATGTGAGTTAGGTAGTGGTAAAATTGTCTTCCTTTTTCCTTGTCTTTGAGTAGACATAGCGAGACAGCTCCTTATGTGATTCCACAGGAACACTCGGAAGCTGATTCACAGATAATGTTATCAGTACAATTTTATGTGTTTTAGAAAGGCTACTGAGAAGCCAGTTACTTCACAGTCTTAGAGTTGCACATGTTGTTACATTCAGACCTATGTACATGCTCAAAAAAAAATAGCTTCTTCTCCACTGATATTAAAGCAATAACTCCTGACACTTCACTCTACTCACTGAAAAGAAGATAAAAGGCAATATATATTTCTATTATGACTCTCTGTAGCTCTAGAGCAGATCTGTTTATTGTTGGTGAAAGGATAGTTCTGTCTGCACAGGTCTGGTTCTGCTTCTGTCAGAATACATTCCACTAACTCTGTGGGAAGCAGAGGAGCAAATGGCTTTTTCTTCATAGGAATGGATGGTCCTGTAGTCTTTTCGAGGCCATGTTTTTACTGACCTCAGAAGGATTTAATGTTACATGGGGATTCAGGGACTAAGCCATAATAATGATCAGTTTTGGGCTTTCCCTCCAGGGGCAAATACATAAATGGGAGTAGATTAAGTATTTGTACAAACTAAGAAAGCCTAGGATAGAAGGTACAAAAGTCTTGTAAGCGGTTCTGACTCTAGACATCATTGGACCTATTGTCATTTTAGAAAACAGCAGCTGTGGACAACTGGCGGATGTCATCTCTGACAGCCTCCTTTCTGATGTGTCTCTGTTCCTTTAGTCCAGTAATAATTGGATCACATCTGCATGGCTTTCCTTTTGCTTCTAAAGACAAGGCTATAAAAATGAGTTATAAACCTGTTGATGCTTGTTGTTTTTAAGAGTGTATAAAACCACAAAGTGCTATTGGAGAAAAGCCAACAGATGAGCAGAATTGGAATAGATTGGAATGAGAGATTTTAAAGCCCCATATTCTTTGTAAAGATTGGCTGAAGGAAATAACTATGCCAAGGGTTTTGCACTTTTTGTTTGGCCAACCAGCCGTAAGAACTTTGCCTTGGACTCCGGAAAAAACTTAGGATGGACAGGTAGACGCTGCTGTGTTTAAAATAGATAACCAACAAGGACCTACTGTATAGCACATGGAATTCTGCTCAGTGTTATGTGGAAGCCTGAAAGGGAAAGGACTTTGAGGGAGAATGGATCCATGTATATGTATGGCTGAGTCTCTTTGCTGTCCATCTGACGATCACAACATTATTAATCAGCTATACTCCAATACAAGATAAAATGTTTAGTGAATTTTTAAAAAAAGGTTATCAACAGTGAACACCTGCACACAGAAAACTCAATAGCCTGCCTGGCTCCAAGGCTGCCCCTTAAGTACATTCTGTAGATCATATCAAGCTTGTGTTAGGCATGTGGACCCAGCAACCCTTAGATTCAATCCAGGGTTTTAGACGGTTTCCAGACTGTAGAGACTCCGGGTGAAGAAAGTCACTCTCAGAAGTTCTAATGTGCCCTGTGTGAGACAGCTAGTTTTCCTGGATGAAATGGATTCATAAAGATTTGAGCTCTGAGTAGCATTGAAACATACATTACCATATGTAAAATAGATAGTCAGGGGGGATTTGCTGTATGATGCAGGGACCTCAAATCTAGTGCTCCCTGACAATCTAGAGGGGTGAGATGGAGTGGGAGGTGGGATGGAGGTTCAAGAGGGAAGGGACATATGTATACCTCTGGCTGATGCATGTTGATGTATAGCAGAAACCAACACAGTATTGTAAATCAGTCATCCTCCAATTGAAAATAGATTACTTTGATTTTTAAAATTTGATCTTTAAGAAATCTTCAGGAAACATAGGAGGTGGGATGGAGGTTCAAGAGGGAAGGGACATATGTATACCTCTGGCTGATGCATGTTGATATATAGCAGAAACCAACACAGTATTGTAAATCAGTCATCCTCCAATTGAAAATAGATTACTTTGATTTTTAAAATTTGATCTTTAAGAAATCTTCAGGAAACATAGGAGGTGGGATGGAGGTTCAAGAGGGAAGGGACATATGTATACCTCTGGCTGATGCATGTTGATATATAGCAGAAACCAACACAGTATTGTAAATCAGTCATCCTCCAATTGAAAATAGATTACTTTGATTTTTAAAATTTGATCTTTAAGAAATCTTCAGGAAACATAGGAGGTGGGATGGAGGTTCAAGAGGGAAGGGACATATGTATACCTCTGGCTGATGCATGTTGATATATAGCAGAAACCAACACAGTATTGTAAATCAGTCATCCTCCAATTGAAAATAGATTACTTTGATTTTTAAAATTTGATCTTTAAGAAATCTTCAGGAAACATAGGAGGTGGGATGGAGGTTCAAGAGGGAAGGGACATATGTATACCTCTGGCTGATGCATGTTGATATATAGCAGAAACCAACACAGTATTGTAAATCAGTCATCCTCCAATTGAAAATAGATTACTTTGATTTTTAAAATTTGATCTTTAAGAAATCTGCAGGAAACATATGACCCCATAGGGTCATCATTCACTTTTTCACCTATGTGTGAAATCTTACAGCCATTTCTAAGTGACTCTGTTCTGTCCTCCTTGGCTTTGATAATATTGCTAGAGTAGAGTTGCCCTAAAATTTGACTCCTCCAGGAGAAACAAAATAAGCATGTGGATTCACAAATATAAATATCTGGTTATTTAAAAATCCACTGGTTATTTCTTTAAGCATAAGGTTAAAAAAAATCATTTGAACAGTTCATTTCTAATAGACCTTGGTTAATGTTGATTTCAGATCAAAGGAAAACTGCAAAGTGCTTTTAGTGATGCTCTTAGCCATGTGTGAAGGTGAACAAAGAGTTTTTGACCTGATGGCCCTCTAATGCTCCAGCCTCCTGGAAATAATTAGCATTTTGATCTTTCTAATGCACTAGTGTGTTACAAAATACTTGTGAATTACATGGACTATGTTCAATTACTCACAGCTATGGTGCCAAGCATTAAGTCTTTACCCTACATTAAGAAGGATATCTCTGGTTACTCCCCTGATTGAAAAGGAAAGTTAAGGTTGAGAGAAGAGGTGGATACGTTGAGAAAGCAAATGGATGGGTGATAGTTCTCAAATAAAGATCTGGCACTTAGGAGGTGCTCAATAAACATTTGTTGACTAAATCTGAAAACAAAAATAGGCTTTATAATGTACTTTATCATTTAAAATTCAGAAGTGGCATGACTTATGGAAGATTTTCCGTCTACAATAATCACTGGGCTTTGGACAATTTAATCCCCTCACCCCCCCCCCTCCCAGCCCCAGTGGTAAAACTATAAAAGACTGATGAAATGCATGTACTTGAAATCAGATTGTCTGAGTTTGGAACCTAGTTTCCTCTTCGTATTAGCTAAGTGACCCTGGAGAGGTCATATATGTTGTAGTTACCTAGCTGTGGAGACAACCTGTTATCATTAAGTAGCTTGAAACAACGATGTCACTAGACCTCATGGTTTTATGGGTAAGAACTGTGAGCAGGGCTCAGCTGGAAAACACTGAAAGCCAGAGGAGAAGGAGGGAGGCAGAGGATGAGATGTTTAGATAGCATCACCGACTCAATAGACATGAATTTGAGCAAACTCCAGGAGACAGTGAAAGACAGAGATTAGTGAGCTGTCCCTGGGGTTGCAAAGAGTCAGACGTGACTTAATGACTGAACAACAGCAAAAATAGCAAGGCAGTTCTTCTGCCTCACGTGGACCTGGCTGAGGTCACTCAGTGGCTACTCTGGGCTGCAGGCTCTGGCTTCACACATGCACCTGGAGCCCCAGTGGATGAACTGGACTCATTTGTGAACATGTCCCTCTCCATGTCTCTAGGACTCCTTTCATGGAGGCTTAGGTCTCGTGGAGAGAGTTTTCCAAGTCTTGGATACATGGAGAAAGGAGCAAATCTTAGGTTGGTTGAATGTGCGAAGCTAAACTGACAAAGTCAGAGATGATGATTCCTAGAGATAGCCAAGTTCAACTAGAACAGAGAGTGCATAGAGGAGGGTTGGTGGGAGATCAGAGACTCAGATTCTGAGTGTCTTGAGGTCCTAGAGGGGAGAACTAGATCAGGTTCCCTGTGGGTTTCACTACCAGAGATGACCCCGAGATCATGGAGACATGTCCATTACCTGACATCTGACCCCAGTGCTGGAGAGTGACTATTGTGATAGGTCAGTTTCTAAAATGGAAAAGTTCAATTCAGGCTGCATTCACATTCCTGAATCTTCAATCAGGACAGAAGGTAAAAGTGAGAAATAAAAGTCTTTTAGGGATCACTGTCAGCCACCAGGACCAAAATGTTCCTGTAAGAGAGGAAAGGGCCAAGAGGAAAATAGTTCCAAGAATAAGGTGGGTTCTCTTCCCTTAGTGCTCTAGACCAAGTTATTCGTCAAGAAAGAACTCGGTGTGTTCCGTGCAAATCACCATTTGGAATTGTTTATAAGCTTTTAGCAGGAGACTGATCGTGACCCACTTTTTCTGAACTGGTGTTGGTAAAGTCACCTCGGCATTGGCTAGGGCTACCCGACACCAGAAAATTACCGGAAATCACAACACTCAGCCTGGACTGGAACTACTCCTAATAAACAATAGAAGTGAAAGATGTAAAAGCTTTATGAGATTTCATTCTTATCTCGAACTCACAAGTTTGGTGGGAAATACATGGACCACTTTCAAAAACTGCGGAAGGAAGCCACAGGTTTTCAGGTTTTGTAACAATACCTTCATGGAAAGTCCTCCCCATGGCCTGCTTTTATGCAGACAGTCTTTTAAGGGACAGTCAGAAGCACCCTTCAGCCTTGATATTACTTATGGCAAAACAAAGCAAAGCAAAACTTGTGATTAAAAAGTTGATCCTTTATATGTGTGTGTATGGCTGAGTCACTCTGCTGTTCACCTAAAGCTATTACAATATTGTTTAATTGGCTGTACTCCAATATAAAATTAGAAATTAAAACAGACTAAAAGCCAGCAGGCTAACCTGCCAAAACAAAACAAAACAACCAAAAAGCAGTTGATCCTTCTCACTGCATGTTCCTGATGGAGTCCCAGTGTGCTGAAGGGAAGAGAGAGCAATTAGAGTCAGAATTTCTAGTTGGACCCTACATTCTTCCAGTTTTTTAGCTGTGTATCTCTGGGTGAGTTGACTAGCCCATCTAAACTTAAGTTCTATTATCTATAATCACCTGATGCAAAGGGCTGACTCATTTGAAAAGACCCTGATGCTGGGAAAGTTTGAGGGCAGGAGGAGAAGGGGATGACAGAGGATGAGATGGTTGGATGGCATCACCGACTCAATGGACATGAGTTTGGGTGGACTCCGGGAGTTGGTGATGGACAGAGAGGCCTGGCAGAGTCGGACACGACTGAGCGACTGAACTGAACTGAATTATCTATAAAATGGGCTCAACAGCATCTTTACCATAGGCTTGTTGTGAGTAATACATACAGGCAGATGTGGAAAGAACTTAGGCAATGAATGCCCTATTCCGTAAGTTTTCACTAAATGCTAGACATTCAGAAAACCACTTCAACCCAAGAGACTCTCCCAGGACTCACAGATCCTCATAAGAGCTTAGCCTCCTTGTATGGTTAGATAAACACAAAAACAACTTTGTCTACATCCACACAAACCCATTATGACCCAGGATTTCCTTTGAGGGTTCCAGATTGAATCATAACCCTGAACTCATCAATTAGAAGGAATTTATGGAGTGGGAGTTAGCTGAGTGGTTATTACATACAAAGCTTTTTGTTAGGATGAAGTGTGTGAAGCTGCCAGTTTTGTAGGAGCAGAGTGGTCGGATATCAGCAACTTCATATGGTTCCACAAATAAATGACACATTCATTTTCAGTATGTTGTTATCCATGGGGTTTTGAGATTCTGGCTGGAACAGGTTTCTGAAGGTTCTTTGAACAGTCAGACTATCTTGGATTGGGATACAAGATTCATCTACCTTATTCCAAATACCATGCTCTAATAGGAGGTGAATTATGTTATACTTACCCACCAAATTACCCCTCTGGGCCCCTCTACCTTTTCCCTGCTGCCATCAGCTTGACAGAAGTGAGACATGGAGTCCACACAGATTTCCAACCCTCGCTTTAGCCATAAGACAACAGAGCCTCCAGGGGAAGTTTATTTTAGGATGAGGGCTCAACTAATATTGATTAACGGCCTCGCATAACGTGGGGCTCCAGGGCTCATTCCTTTCCTGCCAAGCCTCATAACTGGGGGAGGCAATGAAGATTTGTCTGTCTAATTAGACTTCAGCTGCCAGCCAAGAAATACCTTCTGTTTCCTCTTTACCCTCATGCAGGTACTTTCTTTTCCCCTCTTGGAGAACAAATGGGGAGAGGTGGAAGGAAATGGACTCTCATTTACTCATTACCTAGTAGAACCCTTCAGTGACATTTTCTTTCTGGAATTGCATGGTTCTAATGGGGGGAAAAAGGAACTTGATGGGTTTACCTACCTCTTAAAGACTTAGGTGTCAGCAGTACAAATAGATTAGTAATTCCCAAAGCTGAAAAAGTCCCTGAAAGGATCTCTGAGAAGGTCCTCATCACATACAGGCAGGAACTCTGCAAGATGCTCACATAAGTTGCAGAGATGCCCTTCTAATTAACATGTATTATTTATAGGGTAGAATCAGTGACCAGAACTGCGAATAAAGCACTGGATCTTATTTTTAACCATCTGAATAGCTGAGAGGGACGTGCAGCTCTTGGCTACTCACTGTGGGGGTCTTCAACTGTTTCTTTTTTCTTTTTGTAGTTGCACAATGTGGGACCTTTAGTCGAGGCATGTGAACTCTCAGTTGTGCGTGTGATACCTAGTTCCTCCACCAAGGATCTAACCCTGACCCCTCCATTAGGAGCACGGAGTATTAGACACTGGACCACCAGGGAAGTTCCCCAAAGGTTTCTAAAGCTCTTAGTGATTGTCCAATCACCTAACAGGCTACTTGGCCGAGTATAAAGCCTGTATCTTTACCATGTGCTGTATGGATCTCTTCCCTGCTCTCTGATGGTGTTTTCTACCATCTTGCTCCAGGCACACAGGTCTTCTTGATTTTCCTTGAACTTAGATCCAGGAGAAGGGAGAGACGAGCGAGGGCTGTGCAGTTGCAGAGTCTGATCTTGTCTCTATTTAACCTGTTGATTTTTTGCTGACCAAGAACTTTTTTTTTTTTTGCATTGATGCTGACTTCAGAACATTGCAATAAAGTATTCTTTATCTCTGATGATTGAATTTGAGGCCGTTCCTTTAAACGTTACACAATAGATGAGTGCCTCCTCCTTAGTCCCTGCCCTGCTCGAATGTGCCAAGCATGCCTGTGGCTTCTCGCTTGCAGTTGCTTCTGCCTGGTGCAGCGGTTCCCAGTGGCTGAAGGCCTCACTGCCTTACTGTGTCCAGACTTCTGCCCATATGGCATCTTCTGCAGCGGCCCTGCTTGGTCATCCCCTGTGAAATAGCGCTCCACTCCCCGTCGCCTTCTGCTTCACGGTCTCTCAGAGCAGTCATCTCTACCTGACATGATATCACACATTTGCTTGTCATCTCTATTTGATGAAAGGTGAGTTCTAAGATGGCAAGATACTTGTTTGAGGTGCTATCAGGGCACAGAGTAAGCCCTCGGTCAGTACTGCTGGAGACGGATAGACGGCAATCCACTAGCACCTTTTCAGGGAGTACGCAGGTCTTATGATGCTCACAAACCGAATTCCACTACCAAGTGCTATCTCTGCCTCTGCCGCCTCAAGAGGCAGGTGCTCTGGGTCTCTCGTGAGGCTCACCAGTAGGAATGGTACTCAGCAGCGGTTTGTTTGTTTGTGGGATGGAACCGGTGCCCTCTGCGGTGAAAACGTGAAGTCCTAACTACTGGGCCAAGGCGGAATGCCCTCAGCAGTGGTTTTGCTGCTCTGGACTCCTTGCCTTTTACAGTTGTTGAGTCTGATCTTATCTCTATTTAACATGTTGATTTTTTTGCCCATCAAGAAATCTTAATAATAAGAGTCCAGAGATGTCTCCTTGTATCTGGTATGTGAGATTGTTTTTGTTGATTTCTGGCCTTAAATTCCCTTTCCTTAGAAATTATTTGCCGTCCTAAATAGCAAAGGCAGTTTCTAGCACTTAGAGTTTTCAAAGCAATTTTGAAAAAGTAATCTCACCGACTTTCCCTGTCCAATTTGTTTGCCATATTCCTTTCCCAAATTAATTCTCCTAAAACCTAACTTTGTATATATCAGCAAATAAAAACTATATTAATGGACTCCTGCTTCTACTCTGTTCTATTGGTATGGATAGAAAATTCACCAATGGCTAATTTACCTGGTTGTACATATGTGGGTGGGAGTCTTCTATCCACTTTAAGTTACTTTTTTTGTTTTTCTCTAATAACTAAGTTGATGATTCAGATAGTAAAGAATCTGCCTGCAATGCAGGAGACCTGAGTTTGACCCCTGGCTTGGGAAGATCCCCTGGAGAGGGGAATGGCTGTCTGCTCCAGTATTCTTGCCTGAGAAATCCCATGGACAGAGGAGTATGGCAGACTACAGTCCATGGGGTTGCGAAGAGTCGGACTCAACTGAGCGATTAACAAAGCAGCAAACAGCTAAGTCCGTTGTGAAAGTGAAAGTGATAGTTGCTCAGTCGTGTCTGACTCTTTGCAACTCCGCCAGGCTCCTCTGTCCGTGGGATTATCCAGGCAAGAACACTGGAGTGGGTTGCCGTTTCTATGAAACTCTTTATTCCTAGTCTTGACTCTATGATTTATGTGGCTCCATAGTTTGTGATCCTTTGAAAAGAACATTCTGGAAGATATTATGAGAAGTCACTAGACTGAGAGAAGGAATACTCTCTACGTAGCTCCTCACTCAACATTCATGCCCTGGCACGGTGCCAGACACGAGGTGGGGCTCAATCAATGTTTGTTGAAAGAAAGGAAACTGCATTAAGTGAATGAATGCTTATCTGAAAGAGGGAAGAAGCAGATCGGGGGGCAATGTTATTGATGTTCAAGGTCAACAGAGACAGCTGTGAGAAAACAGGCTGATACGAAGGAAAGAGAGCTTGGAAACAAGAATCAGGAGAATTTATTTGTAGATTAAATAGTTAAAACCATGACTCAAGGTGGGCTTTCATTTATCAGCTTTGGGATTTGGCTAGGTTGCTTATTGAAGCTTAGTTTTACCGCAGACATATGGAGATGATAACATCAACTTCATGGATAGGTTACAATAATACAAGTCAACAGCATCAGTCGGTGCAACTCAGCAGATTGTTGTTGTTGTTATTTTAAATGGGATTCTAATCCAGGTCTCTTTGGCAACCAACTTTTGGGTTTTATTCTTTAATTAGCCATTTAGCCTATGACAGGGAAATTAGCTTCCTTAGGTCTCCGCTCTTTGCTCTGCTAACAAATATAAGGGTAGATTCACACTGTCTCCAATATCTTCATTTTCCTAACAACAGCTAACATAACGCCTTGCACATCCAGTGACAATGAATGGATGGACAAATGAATTAGAGGGTGGAGGGGAAGAGAAGTTGAGGGGAAGAAAGCAGAAAGCAAGCAAAAATACTCTGTAATCATTTTGCTGTAAGAACAATCTGTCCATTTCCTGGATTGGATGGCTCAGGTTGAGAGAAATGCATAGGATATCTTTAATCTAATTCCAATTATAAAGCAAATAACGATTTATTTTTGTACCCCACTCCACCCCTTTGCTGAAAGCTTTCAGAAAGAGTTCCACAATGACTACCCCTATGTAGAAAATAAAGCACTTAATAAATGTCTCTTGAGTTGTCAAAAACAATCAATTATTCCAGTTTAAGCTAAGGTCCAAGAATGTTCTTTTTCTCTGAAAATGCATCTCTTTCTATTTATAGATGACAGGGAAATGACTTTAAGCAGCACTCATTGCTAGCCAGGCTTCAAGATGGATATTTCCATTCTGCCTTTGACAAGGCTGTAGGAGGGATGGGATATGCTTTCGTATCTTCCTGGTGTATGTTTGAATGATTGTAAAAATTAGAAACACACTGAGGCTGTTATGACAACCCTGCCTTTTGAAACCTTCTAATTAAAGCCTTGGGTTGTCTAGAGAGCTAGTTCTGTTAGCTAAACGGAGAATTTAAGGTTCTCCTGGTTTGTTTTTTTTTCCCCTCATCATCCAGGGATGAGATGTCTGGGGAAATAAATGTACACCATATCTGTGGTGGCCAGCAGTCACTGAGAGAATTACTTGGTGGAAATTTGATTGACTTATCTATACAATGTGGCCTTTTCTATCTCTCATTTTATATGCATATGTATGAGAGAGAGGGGAAGAGAGGATGCTCACGTGTGTTCACATGTATTAGCTAAGAGAGTGAAACTTACATGTTCTGAAACTTACCTGTATGCAGATCACCTGTGAGATGCGATTAGCGAGCAGCTTCTGAGTCCATTCTATACAGGGCTAAGATCATGCCCATTGAGTCNTTCACATGTATTAGCTAAGAGAGTGAAACTTACATGTTCTGAAACTTACCTGTATGCAGATCACCTGTGAGATGCGATTAGCGAGCAGCTTCTGAGTCCATTCTATACAGGGCTAAGATCAAGCTAAGACAGCGTTCCTAACTCAATGGGCATGAATTTGAGCAACCTCCAGGAGATAGTGGAAGACAGAGGAGCCTGGTGTGCCACCGTCTATGGGACTGCAAAGAGTTGGACACGACTGAGCTAACTAGCTCCCAATGATGTCAGGCTGTAGTTAGTGGATCTCACTTTCTGGAGCCAGGATCTCATAGATATTTATAGTTTTTTGTTGAACAGTAGTAGCACCTGTTTATCTATCTCCTCCAAATGATCTCCCCAAGCTTAATTCAAGGCTATTCAAAACATGAAGTCTTGTTAACCCGAAGCATTATGTAAGGGCAAGAGACACCACCCTGATGAGGATTCACCAAGAAAAATATATCCCATCAGACAGTCCTGCTCCTGGTTCCACTGACCCC
>SJYV01008472.1:0-25103 GCA_006410875.1 Neotragus pygmaeus | reverse complement strand
CCTCTTTTTCTCCACTAATTTTCCTACTACACTATCCGTTTCTAATCTCTCTATCTGTAATTAAATAAGTTTTTTCCAGGACACCGACTCCGTCCCCACCTTCGAATCACCCTGGATCAACCGGGGCTGGACCCCGGCACATTCTTTTACAAAAATTACTTTAATCCAAGCAGTTCATGATTTTCAGAGGTTTTGGGTTTTTTTCCCCAACAGATCTTAAGTGACACAGAGTCCTAGACTGTAGCCTGATGTGATTATAAAATCTAAACTCTAATTACATTCACTTTATTTATTCTCGTTCATCAGTTGTTTATTGAATGCCTACTATTATCAGGCCATGTGCTGGATGCCGGGAAAAACCATGACATCCTCTCTGTTGTGAAGCTGACACTTTCGTTGAAAAACCAGATAAAAACATGGAAATAAAAGGGCGGGGAGCTTATAATTGTGGTATATCCTGAAGTAAACAAGGGACAGGAGTAGAAAAGTAAGGGGAGAGAGTGTTGATGGAAAGCTCTCTCTAAGAAGCGGATGTTTTGAGACCTGAAGACTGATAAGCCAAGAGGCAAGTGCAGGAGATTTTCTCAGGTGAGAATCTTGAGAACAAACCGGTAAACCTCTGAACTGATGAGAAGGGAAGAGGAGTGTGATAGGATCAATGAGGAGGCAGGGCCGGTTCAGACAGCTCCCCAAGAGCACGGGGGAGCCACAGGCGGTTATAAACTGGGGAGTGGTTAGAGGTCATTAATTTGTGCCATGCGATGACTGGTTGGAAGGGGCACAAAAATGTAAGCACCTAAGTTAGACTTTCACTACTTTCTGCCATCATTTTTTTCTTTTTAAAATTAATTCCTCAACATTGAAAGACAGATGACCTTAGTTTCTCTCTGTGTGTGTCCTCCCCAGCAGACAAACTGAAGTCTGTCTATTCTGGTGACTCAATTTACAGATAAACCATAGACTGAGGCCTCAGCTTGGGAGCAGGTTAGACAAGGAGCATATCAACCATCTCTAAGTGACTAACCTGAAAGGAATTTAGGTCAGCAATTTGGGTGAAGCCATAAGGTAAAGAATGCACCTGCCAATGCAGGACACACAAGAGATGTGGCTTCAACCCCTGGGTCGGGNAGCAGGTTAGACAAGGAGCATATCAACCATCTCTAAGTGACTAACCTGAAAGGAATTTAGGTCAGCAATTTGGGTGAAGCCATAAGGTAAAGAATGCACCTGCCAATGCAGGACACACAAGAGATGTGGCTTCAACCCCTGGGTCGGGAAGATCCCCTGGAGAAGGAAATGACAACCCACTCCAGTATTCTTGCCTGGAAAATGCCATGGGCAGAGGAGCCTGGCGGGCTACAGTCCATAGGACCACAAAGAATCAGACAAGACAACACACAAATAAATAGGCTTATCTGGGAATGGGATTTTTGGAATTTGTCTGAAAAGCTGTTTTAATAAAACTTCTTCACAAGACCTAAGCTAATATAGGAGGAAATTGGATTTGGAAAACCACCAACTAGTTAATTTTGATGTGTTACTCCTAGTAACTTTTACTTCTGCTTCACTCTGTGAACTTTACCGGGTTCTTATGGGGAGGGGGGAGCTGCACAAAAGGGAATGTTAAGGGTATCTGTATCTTTTATTTAAAAAGAGAAGCCCTAAGGCAAATGTGACAAATGCTGATTCTCAACTGGATGGTGGTACATGTACATTTGAATTATTCTTTGTACTTTTCTGTATTTTTTAATGTCTTATAATAATAATAAATCATAAAAATCAGCCCACTGTTTTCCAAAAATCAAAAGCACACTTATCTGGATAGTGCCACATCTGTCCCAGACATTAATTTCATACGTGATTAGACATGTACTTAGGAAATAGCAACCCACTCCAGTGGTCTTGCCTGGCGAATCCCAGGGACAGGGGAGCCGGGTGGGCTGCCCTGTATGGGGTTGCACAGGGTCAGACACAATTGAGGCGACTTAGCAGCAGCAGCAGCAGCAGCAGGGTGTTGTTTTTTTTTAATATTTATTTGATTGGTCTTGGTTGTGGGACTCAGGATTTTTTTTTTTTAATTGCAGCATGTGGGATCTAGTTCCCTTACCAGGGGTCGAACCCAGGCCCCCTTCATTGGGAGTACAGAGTCTTAGTCACTGAACCACCATGGAAGTCCCAAGACATGTATTAGTTTGCTATTCTCACTCCTCAACACCATGTATTTGCACAACACTGTAAAAATAAACAGGAGGACTTCCCTGGAGGTCCAGTGGTTAGGGCTCCATGCTTCCACTACAGGGAGCATGGGTTCCATCCTGGTCAGGGAAGCTCTGCGTGCTGCATGGTGTGGCCAAAAATAAAAAATGGGACGAGGGATTGTAATCCAAATGAGTGAAGACCATCTCATCCTGACCTAGCCTTGCATTTCCTGCATTGGCAGACAGTCTTTGCCACTAGTTCCACCTGGGAAGCTGTGCATGTAGCAACAAAGGTCCAGTACACCCAAAAATAAATTTAATTTTTAATGAGAAAATGCAGAAAGAAAGGAAAATAGGCAAGATAAAATAACTTCAGCCATTAAACAAAGTCAAGGACCTTTAGTTCTTTAAGAGCTATAGATAATATTCTGAGCTGTCCTTTGAGCTGTTTTGCAGATACTGAGACTCTCACCAGGTGGAAGAATTTAACACTATGAGGCCCACAAGCACACTGACCCAAGTTCAGTTCAGTTGCTCAGTCGAGTACGACTCTGCGACCCCATGGACTGCAGCACACCAGGCTTCCCTGTCCATCACCAACTCCCGGAGCTTACTCAAACTCATCTCCATTTAGGCAGTGATGCCATCCAACCATCTCACCCTGTCGTCCCCTTCTCCTTCTGCTTTCAATCCTTCCAGCATCAGGGTCTTTTCCAATGAGTCAGTTCTTCTCATCAGGTGGCCAAAGTATTGGAGCTTCAGCATCAGTCCTTCCATTGAATATATTGGACTGACTTTATTTGATCTTGCAGTCCAAGGGACTCTCAAGTCTTCTCCAACACCACAGTTCAAAAACATCAATTCTTTGGCACTCCGCTGTCTGTATAGTCCAATGCTCACATCCATACATGACTACTGGAAAAACCACAGCTTTGACTAGACAGACCTTTGTCGACACAGTAATGTCTCTGCTTTTTAATGTGCTGTCTAGGTTGGTCATAGCTTTTCTTCCAAGGAGCAAGCATGTTTTAATTTCATGGCTGCAGTCACTATCTGCAGTGATTTGGGAGCTCAAGAAAATTAAAGTCTCACTGTTTCCACTGTTTCTCCATCTATTTGCCATGGAGTGATGGGACCAGATGCCATGCTCTTCCTTTTTTGAATGTTGAGTTTTAAGCCAACTTTTTCACTCTCACTCATTCTCATTTCACTCTCACTCTTTCACTTTCATCAAGAAGCTCTTTAGTTCTTCATTTTCTGCCATAAGGGTGGTGTCATCTGCATATCTGAGGTTATTGATATTTCTCCTGGCAATCTTGATTCCAGCTTATTCAGCCTGGCATTTCACGTGATGTACTCTGCATGTAAGTTAAATAATAAGCAGGGTGACAATATGCAGCCTTGACATACTCCTTTCCCAATCTGGAACCAGTCTGCTGTTTCATGTCCAGTTCTAACTGACCCCAGACCAGTTGAAACCAGAAGATTGAAAATGCTGACTTCCAGCCTTCACCCAATCAGAACAATGTCCACCGGCTGATCACACGCTTCTCCTTGAACACTGTAAGACTACTCACTACCCACTCCAGGGCAAGACAGTTTAGAAGGCATTAGCCTGCTGTGGCCCGCTCCTTTCCTGGCAAAGCAATAAAAATAGAGATAGTGTGGGGTTTATTTTTTTTGCCTGGAGTAAAAAACTGTGATTTAGTCTGGCACCAGTGAAGAGGCTGAATATCTGCAACAAGAGGAAGCTAAGGAAATTGATTAAGCCGAAGGCTTTTGTCCACACATCAGCGTTGGCTCATGAATTATATAATGTACCCCAGAAAGGAAAAAGGCTACTATTATGGGAACCAGTTTTTAGGGGTGCTCAATTTTCTGTAAATGTAAAGCTCCTCTGTGTGTGTGTGTGTGTGTGTGTGTGTGTGTATTAGTCGCTCAGTCGCGTCCGACTCTTTGCGATCCCACAGACTGTATAGCCCGCCAGGCTTCTCTGTCCATGGAATTCTCCAGGCAAGCATATAGGGGCGGGTTGCCATTCCCTTCTCCAAAAAGCTCCTCTAAAAACCTGTTAATAAGTAAAATACTGACGCTTTTGCTTCCATTAGGGCCGGGACAGTAAAATAAATTCTGGCTGGCAGAAATAAACGTTTTTAAAGAACACAGTCGACAAAGCTCAGCAAACAGTCAGACGTCTAATGGAGAACCCTCTACCCGACCCCCAGGCCGGCTACCGGGGCCCACAGCACGGAACTCGGTNTGAGATACTGATGATGCTGTCTACCAAGGTGAAGAACACTGCTGTCACTTTGCTAAGTCACCTCATGGTGAAGACCTCAGGAATGTAGCTTTGTAAAGCCAGGGCGTAACTATTAGATATTGGAAACATCTGTGATACCTCCAAGAGAAACACTTAAGGAGGTACATTCAACTCTCCGTTTGCTAAACATGATCTTCCATCAATACTAAAAAGAATGGAGGGACATGTCCCTGCATTGATGATAATCATCTCACTTTGACAACTCCACACTCCTTCACTCCAGAGCTCCCAAATGCCTGCCAATGGACTTCCCTGGTGGTCCAGTGGCTAAAACTTCTCATTCCCAAAGTAGGGACCCAGAGGACTAGCTCCCACATATTTCAACTAAGATTTCACGTGATACAACTAAGACTTGGCATAGCCAAATAGATAAATAAATATTTTTAAATTCCTGCTAAATAATGATTCACTTGCTAACATCTTCAGGAAGCCTATAATCAGATTTAGGTGCACTGGAAAGAATAAATGGAAGGAACAAGTCTAGACAGGTTACATACTTTTGAACATCATCATGTAACATACTATCAACCTTTTAACACTCTGAATAAAATATCCATACTTTCCTATTTCACAGTTGTATACCTAACTGAAAATTTGCTCTTTTCCCCTGCTGCTGCTGCTGCTAAGTCACTTCAGTCGTGTCCAACTCTGTGCGACCCCATAGACGGCAACTCACCAGGCTCCCCCGTCCCTGGGATTCTCCAGGCAAGAACACTGGAGTGGGTTGNACTTTGTGTATTTTTTCTCCTTTTTTTTTCTTCTTTTCTTTAATATTGTATTTTTGAAATTCCAAAACTCTACTCTAGATTTTTAATCTTTGCTTTTTCGTATTTATTATCAATTTTGTACATTTAAGAACCCAATCTTCAGTTCCCATTTTTACTAGGGAGCGAGATTACTGGCTTGACTGCTCTCTCCCTCTTTGGACTCTTCTTTTTCTCCACCTGGTTGCCTCTGTCTCCTCCCTCCCGCTTCTCTTCACTACCCAACACTGAATCACTAGTGTGTTCCAGATGGTGGAGAAAACTTAGGGAACTTATTACTGGTTTGATCTGTCTCTCTCCTTTTAATTCCCCTATTTTTATCCTCCTGGCTATCTCTGTTTCCTTCCTCCATCTTCTCTTCTCTGTAAAATTCCGTGAACATCTCTGAGCAGTCCAGACTGTGGAGCACACATAAGGAAGTGATTACTGGCTACCTTGCTCTCTCTTCTTTCGATTCCACCTCATCTCATTTGGGTCACCTCTAACTCCCTTCTCCCTCTTCTCTTCTCCATGTAACTTTGTGAACATCTCTGGGGGTCCCTCACTATGGAGAAACTTTTCATCTTTAAACTAGATGTTTTATCAATGATACTATATAGAAGGAGAAGTCTTGAGGCTACTGTAAAAGTAAGAGTGAAAACGAGAAGCAGGAGGCTTAAGTCCAAACCCTGAGAACACAGGAGAACTCCTTNCTCACTATGGAGAAACTTTTCATCTTTAAACTAGATGTTTTATCAATGATACTATATAGAAGGAGAAGTCTTGAGGCTACTGTAAAAGTAAGAGTGAAAACGAGAAGCAGGAGGCTTAAGTCCAAACCCTGAGAACACAGGAGAACTCCTTACTCCAGGGAACATTAATTGACAGGAGTTCATCAAACGCCTCCATACCTACACTGAAACCAAGCACCACCCAAGGACCAACAAGTTCCAGAGCAAGACAAACTATGCAAATTATCCAGCAACACAGGAACGCAGCCCTGAGCTCCAATATACAGGCTGCCCAAAGTTACTCCAAAACCACAGACATCTCATAACTCATTATTGGACACTTCATTGCACTCCAGAGAGAAGAAATCCAGCTCCACCCACCAGAACACCAACACAAGCTTCTCTAACCAAGAAATCTTGACAAGCCACCTGTACAACCCCACCCACAGCAAGGAAACTCCACAATAAAGAGAACTCGACAAACTGCCAGAATACAGAAAGGACACCCAAACTCAGCAATATAAACAAGATGAAGAGAGAGAGGAATACTCAGCAGGTAAAGGAACAGGATAAATGCCACCAAACCAAACAGACGAGGAAGAGATAGGGAATCTACCTGATAAAGAATTCCGAATAATGATATTGCAAATGATCCAAAATCTTGGAATCAGAATGGAATCACAGATAAATAGCCTGGAGACAAGGATTGAAAAGAAAACAACAAATAACACACAAGGGGATTCCCATAAGGATAACAGCTGATATTTCAATAGAAACTCTTCAGGCCAGCAGGGAATGGCAAGACATACTTGAAGTGATGAGAGAAAATAAACTACAGCCCAGATTACTGTACCCAGAAAGGATCTCATTCAAATATAAAGGAGAAATCAAAAGCATTACGNAGGAGGACAGCCCCTGCAGCCACAAAGACTCAGCACAGCCCAAACTAAATACAAATAAATAGAATTTAAACAAAGAAGCAGGAGAGGGGAAACACCAAGAAAATTCAGGAAGTCAGCTCTCCGATTTTTGCACACTTCTTAAACAAGAACAACAGAGGCAGGAACTCTGGGAAATGAGAAAAGCTGTTCTGAACCTTGCCTCCTACTAAAAGTTCCGGAGAAAATAAATTCATACAAAAATGAGCAGCAAGTATAATTCAAAGTCATGTTCATTCAGAGTTGATAGTAGAAAAACTGAGAATAATGAGCAGGATAATATCTTTAAGGATGATGAATGCATGCCAGAAATGCGAGCCCAGAAAACTATAATCCACTATTTCAAAATGAGCAGAATGACATTTGGAAAATGATATATGACATGAAATAACAATATCCATTAAAATTGGAAAAACTCGAAAGGAAACACCAACTCAGGAAAGATTTAGGAATAAAATAAGTATAAACGGTATAATGTATTATCAACAAGCAAGATCTCAGTGAATATTGTTTACAGAGTCCTTCCTGGAAAATATACCAGAGAATGAGCTTCAGATCCTGAAAGGAACTACAGAGATATTTACATAATGCCTGGCGATGAACATTGCATATACAGCTATTTGTAGAATGAATTATAAATGAAGGTTAAAAAGAGAAAGTATTAACAGGTATGTATCTGCTGTGACAATGTAGATATGGTACACCAATTTTAAAAAGGGAGGGAGTAAGAAGAGCACACATAAGAAATTCTGTAATTATTTTTCATAATCATATTGGCATTTGTTGTACTGGTGTTGGTATTCTGAAGCTGGTGAATGTGTATTGTGAAATGAAGCAAATAAATAGTCCTCTGGTTCTGAGGATTTCGTCAGGATTCTTAGGGTGGAACAATGGAGATACAGGTCTAACATGTAAAAGGGACCTGTGGTCCTTCATTTAAATTAGACATAGCTGGATNGTATTCTGAAGCTGGTGAATGTGTATTGTGAAATGAAGCAAATAAATAGTCCTCTGGTTCTGAGGATTTCGTCAGGATTCTTAGGGTGGAACAATGGAGATACAGGTCTAACATGTAAAAGGGACCTGTAGTCCTTCATTTAAATTAGACATAGCTGGATCATCTCATGAAGTATTTTATCTTTTCAGCACATACATATAAATAAGATTTCATTTCCTATTAAAAGAAATTATGGCTGATCCCTAATCTGAGACAGGAAAAAAAAAAAAAAGCAAATAAGCCTAGAATACAGCAAGAAAGTTATCAAAGACCACTGAGGTCATATCAAAAAGATTCACTGGCCAACATGAATAGGCTCCTAATTGACATATAAGACCCAATTTTCCTCCAATAAGGATGACAATGGAAAGGAATTAAAATCCATCATATATGTTTTAGGTCCATGAATTATCAATAATAGTTTTAACCCAAACTAACTGGCTAACTTCGTGGGGCTTCATTTTCTTAAAGACTGAGAAAGAAGGATGCATTTATTCCTTTTTTCCCTAAATGAACTGTCCTACTGGGTCTCCAAATAGTATATCAGGGACAACATTCTCTGTTATAAAATCATTCCAATTAAAAGCATAAAAAGAAATATGGAATTAGAATACCACCATTTTGAAATCCCCAGGGAATAAACAGACCTAGGCATTATGAAATAATAATGGCTAACTTCACAAAAAGAGAGAATATAGCATTCTTATAGTCTTGCCAATGCAATCAAACTGGAATCTATTCAAGCCTTTGGCTCTGGCTGCAATTTTCAAGAAACATGCAAGAAAGAGGGACATATTAACAGCAAGACAAGTACACAACCAACAAAATCCACACTGTTGGAAGCCACAGGTTAAATTGCTTGGGTTTTTCAACATGTACACATAAGGAAAAGAAGGGGATGGAGGTAATTCTGAAAATTAAAAAAATTTAAAAATGTGTCAACGTTTTTAATGGCAAGATGAAACTAGTGTGTAGGGATACAAGTACACATACGTTTTCATAAGTATGAAAAAAACTAAAAAGAAACCAAAGAAGTAATTGCTGTAAAAGTCGGAATGGAGGGGGCTGTGATTGAGAAGGGACATCTCTGGGTGGCTGACCAAGTTCAATTTCTTGACCTGTCTGGTGACTACGAGGATACTCACCACTTAATAATCCACTGAGCTACACATTTGTTGTGTGCGCTTCTCTATTTTTATTTTTTAAAGGTGGTGCTGGCATCTATTCCAGAGAGGCAGGGCAGGTTACTGCTGCTGCTATTTAGTCGCTTAGTTGAATCTGACTGTATATGACCCCATNAATCCACTGAGCTACACATTTGTTGTGTGCGCTTCTCTATTTTTATTTTTTAAAGGTGGTGCTGGCATCTATTCCAGAGAGGCAGGGCAGGTTACTGCTGCTGCTATTTAGTCGCTTAGTTGAATCTGACTATATATGACCCCATGGACTGTAGCCCACCAGGCTCCTCTGTCCGTGGGATTTTCCAGGCAAGAATACTGGAGTGGGTTTTCATTCCCTGCTCCAGGGGATCTTTCTGACCCAGAGATCGAACGTTCATCTCTTATGTCTCCTGCATTGGCAGGCAGGTTCTTTACCATTAGTGCCACTTGGGAAGCCCCCATCTCCCTTAGCCCCAACCAGATCAGACACACAGGGAGGAGAAGAGGGTTGCCAGGTCTTAAAGACTTCCCAGGGTGTTCTAATGCATAGTCAGGGCTGAGCAGTATCAGGAACACCACGGTTCTCCAAGTATTGAACCAGCTGCTTTAAGATCACCTGGGAAGTTGAGAAACACATTGCCCTCATCTAAGAACTTACTAGAAATGCCAATTCTCAAGACCTTACTTTACCCACAAAATGAGAGACCCTGGTGATGGGTATAACAATATTCTTGTAACAAGTCTCTTTGGTCACTCTAAGGCAAGCTCTAGTTTAAAAGCAGAATTAAAACTGACCTTTCCTCTTGTTTTGAATTGTAGTTATACAGATTTATATGATTTTCAAAGCTCATTGAACTAAATACTTATAGCCAGTGCATTTTATTTTGTATATCCCAACATTTAAAAAAAAGTAAACCTACCTCTCCTAGGAGCTATAAAAAATATTAATTAGGGGTTCTATTGATAAACATGATTATAATATTTAGGGACAGTCAAAATGATAATGTTTGAAAGCAATCAGAGTTTCCTCTGACTTGTCAAAGAACCACACCTATGCTGGGATGAAGAGGGCAAAGGCTCTGGAATATGCTTGTGTGGCCATAAGAGAGTGAATTCATCCCTGCAGGGAAGCCCTCTAACAGGCCTTCCCAGTTCAAGTCCCATCGGGAATGCAAATATGTGTTTAGGCTTTTTCAAATTATGGCAAGCTGGTAGGTCCTCTCTGCCCTGATAATGTGATATACGGAGATGATGACTATTGCTTTACAGGAGGCATATGTTCTGTTCTAAGCTGGTTCCATAACTAAACACATAAATCTTAATAGTAACATCACTGAAATCCATGTGCAGATTTAACATGCAGAAATTATCCTTTGAGAACAACTAAATGATGACAACAACAGACCGTGAACCTGTGCTCATTTGAGTCCTTAGAACACAGTCCCCTCTGAGCCCATTAGGAGGTAAGCACAGTGGAAGCTTAGCCCCCAGAGGCTTAGATCTTGGCCACAAAAGTTATTTCTTACTTACTGGGGCAGGTTTTACACAATCTTCATCTGAGCAATACGTAAGTGAGAAAGTCTGAAAATTGCTGTTTTGCTCTCAAACGTATCTTTTGCAAGATCTAGCTTTAAAATGGGGCAGCTTCATTCCATTTGATTATTTGCAGAGGGAGATATTTTTAAAGTGATGTCAGAAAAAGTGTAATGCTTCCCCTCCAGACTGCCTTGGCTCTCTGGAGTAACTCACTAGTGAGGGTTGGGTGTGCCCTGTGGACCGCTCCCTGGGAAGGCACAGTTGTCTTTGCTTGAGTCCTGTCTGATTCTGTGATCCCATGGACTGTAGGCTGTCAGGCTCCTCTATCCGTGGCAATTCCCAGGCAAGGATACTGGAGTGGGTTGCCATTTCCTTCTCCAGGGGGTCTTCCCGACCCAGGGATCGAATTCCCCTCTCCTGCACTGGCAGGTGGATTCTTTACTGCTGAGCCTGTGAGGAAGTTCCTGGAAGGCACAGGCTTTGTGCTATTTCTCCAGGGCTGGGAGAGGTTTGCATTGATCCTTCCAGAGCCCACAACTCCTGAGTCGCAGCTGGCCTCCCACAGCCCGAGTCTGATCCAGAGCCGCCTCGTTCCCACCCTCTAGCCGGTGCCGTGACTCCTTTGCAGTACCTACAGACTCTGGGATGTCTCTTCCAAAAGGGATAGTAAAAGAAATCTGGGAGAAAAGGTGACTTTCTTCAGAACAATCTGCACCACTGTTTTCTGGTTCCTGAGATCAGGTCAGGGGTGAAACCACATCAACATGTACTTATCAAGGGCTTCTGCAGTGACTCAGTGATGAAGGTCCATGTGCAACACAGGAGACACAAATTCGATCCCTGGGCCAGAGAGATCCCCTGGAGGAGGGCATGGCAGTCCACTCCAGTATTCTCACCTGGAGAATCCCATGGACAGAGGAGCCTGGCGGGCTACAATCCATGGGGTCAGAAAGAGTCGGATACGACTGAGCACGCACACAAACTTATCAAGAGCCTGAAGTGTAAGCTTGCACAAGGGTCTGTGGATACCGCGGTGGACAGAGATGATCCCTGGCCTCAGGGATCTTGCAGTCCAGTGAGGAGACAGTCACTAAAACAAGAACAACACGGTGTGATCACTGTTTAGTGGTGGCATGTGCCAGTTCAAGCAGAATGTAGGGGAAAGGTCCCTCCTGGAGAGAGGGGTGGATCCAGGGAGGTGTTACAAAACTCGAAAGAAAGGCAGGTGTGTTATTTGTACTTCCCTGTGTGGAACCACCACCACGGGAGGACTGGTAGCTTGTGACTCGGTCACGGGGTTTGGATGAGGAGGTCACCTGCCCACATGCTGTGACAGCTCGACTCCCACCTTCTCCTACTCGGCTCCTAGATTTCAGGACAGGAGGCTGCTCCCCTTCTCAGACTCTGCTCCCCCTCCTCCTCCTCTCCATTCTCATCTCCTCTCCCTCGGCCTCAGCCTTGCCTCACCTTTGAGGGAGAGAAACTGGCTTTGCCAGCTGGCACTGCATCTTTGTCCCATGCTCTATTTATCTTTGAAACAGCTTTACCGAGTTATAATTGATATGCAACACACTGCACGTATTAATGTGAGCAATTTGAGGCGTGTGGATGCATGCACACACTTGCGAAACCATCACCACAATCAAAGTAAAAGATACACCCATCACCCCCAGAAGTTTCTTTTGTGTTCCTTTGGGGCTTTTTTAGTTTTTGTTTTCTGTAGTAAGAACACTTAATATGAGATCCATCCTCTTTCTAAGTCACAGTATAGTTTTGTTGACTTGACATAATGTTGTACAGCAGATCTCTAGAACTAACCCGTCTTGCATATTGTTATTGTTCAATCATTAAGTCATGTCTGACTGTTTGCAATCCCGTGGACTGCAGCATGCCAGGCTACCCTGTCCTTACTCTCTCCAGGATTTGCTCAGATTTATGTCCATTGAGTCAGTGATACTATCTAACCATCTCATCCTCTGCTGCCCCCTTCTCCTTTAAGCTTTATACCAGTTGAACAGTAACTCTCCATTTCACCTTCCCTCAGCCCCTGGGTACCACCATTCTACTCTTTGCTTCTATGAGTTTGACAATTTTAGATTCCATATATAAGGGAGATCATGCAGGGTTTTTTCCTTTCTCTGTCTGGTTTATTTTACTTAGTATGATGTCCTCAAGATACATTCATGTTGTCAAAAATGACAGTATTTCTTTATTGAGGCTGAATAATATTTCATTGTGCATATATATTACATGTCTATATCCATTCATTTGTTGATGGACATTGGCATTATTTCCATATTTTATTCAGAGGTTATTTTGAGGCTTTGCTCCTTATCAGTATGGCTTAACATAAGGAAAAATGGCCCTTGTGGTCCAAAGGGATAAGAGAGATGGAGAAGACACATAGAAACAGGGAAATTTATACAAGATGTAACTCTGCCCCACTAGCCATCACCCAGCAATTACTATTTCATTGACATTTTGATACATTTCTTTCCAGTATTACACACCATATATTTTCTATACTTGGGAATCATTCTTCCTATATAACTAAAAATCATTACCCTTATTGCGGAAATTTAGAAGGACAGAATTATCATTGGTTGGTAAAGATGCAGGAACTTGGCAACACAGTTTGTAGGCATGTAACTAACACAACCACATTGGAAAACAATTTGGAAATCATAAAAGAAGCTGGATTTGCACAAGCTCTTTGACCCAGCAATTCCATTTCTAGATTTATACCCGAGAAAAACCGTTATGTTCCTAAAAAAGAGCTTAACTACAAAAATGTTTTGTAGAACATTGTTCAAAAAATTTAATGAGCAGCTACTATGTTCTAGGTATTTGATACTTGGCAATGTATTTTTTTAAGCAAAGCCTTGTACTTGTAAGGTCATGCACGCAAGTAGAGAAAAGATAAATTAACAAAAACAGTATGTAATGCAAGGGGCTAATAAATGACATTTAGAAAAACAAAGTTAAAAGGAATGGGGAAAGACGGCTATTTTGTCTAAGGTAGCTATGGCACCCCACTCCAGTACTCTTGCCTGAAAAATCCCATGGGCGGAGGAGCCTGGTAGGCCGCAGTCCATGGGGTCGCTAAGAGTTGGACACGACTGAGCAACTTCACTTTCACTTCTCACTTTCATGGATTAGAGAAGGAAATGGCAACCCACTCCAGTATTCTTGCCTGGAGAATCCCAGGNAAATCCCAGGGCTGATCTCCTTCAGAATGGACTGGTTGGATCTCCTTGCAGTCCAAGGGACTCTCAAGAGTCTTCTCCAACACCACAGTTCAAAAGCATCAATTCTTTGGCGCTCAGCCCTCTTCACAGTCCAACTCTCACATATATATTAACATAATCATAATATATATGATTATACATATTTATGTGGGCTTCCCAGGTGGTGCTAGTGGTAAAGAACTTGCCTGCCAATGCTGGAGACAGGAGAGATCCATCCCTGGGTCAGGAAGATCCCCTGGAGTAGGAGATGGCAACCCACTCCAGCATTGCCTGGAGAATCCCATGGACAGAGGAGCCTGGTGGATTACAGTCCGTGGGGTCAAGGGGAGTCAGACAGGATTGAAGCGACTCAGCACAACACATTCATGTCTATTTTCTCTCCAGTTTTTCTTTAGAAAATAAGCAGAGGTTGGTCTCTCTCACCCATGAGAGACGTCATTGATGTTGGGAATTGTAAGATTACTTGCAGTTGAAGCTGTTCATATCATGCAGAGCGTCACTGTGAGATCAGTATGGAAATTTAACATGTTTAATTGCCTTAAATAATTTGAAAGGTGGGTCTTAACTAGCACTGAAATGAATTTAACTCCCCAAGGGGAGAATGTGGAGATGCCTGGGAGGAAATTCCAGGAGCCAGCTGGGCCTCCAAATCTGCATATAATAAGGGGCACCTGGCAACGCAGTGATTGCCTGCTTTTCCTTTCTAGCCCCTTTAACTAAGTAAACCTTAAAGGCAGGGAAGGCTCTAGACTTCTGAATTTTCAGGTAGAACGAGAAGCCCAGGCTGAGGGAAGCAATTCGCCCTCAGTAACTTAGGAGAGGAACGTCTTTGGGTGAGGAACACCCTATCTATTTCTGTCTGTTCTTGAGGCTTGCCTGGGAAGGGACTGTGAGAGAAGCTGCTGGCACTGGTCATTTCTATGTCTTGTCCTCTTCTCTGTTGAGAATACTATCTCCAGACTCCAGTTCTCACAGAGATGAAATCAAGCTTTTTATCACTCTTCTAGCATCTTCCCTATTTTCTGGATCTGCATGAAGCTGTTACTATTGCTGCTTTCCCTTTTCTTTACATTTTCTGCAAAAAGAGTTAGGAGCTTTTAAGAACTGATGGCCACCAGGAAGGGGTACAGAAAAGACAAAGGGGCCTTGGAGGTGGGGCATCTCATCGCTTCGTAGGTTTGTTACCTGCTTTTTCGAGTCAGGCCCCAATGAGGGCCCTCCTGCCTGGTGTCCATGGAGCCAGTACAGACTGTTCAGATCAGAAGCGATGGAAAGCTTTACCTCTATCAACAAAAACAGAGAGGCTGAAACTTCAGTTTTCTTTCACCAGCTCGGCTGTGCGTGGGGCGGTTTACATGGCTCCTCACCCTGGGGTAAGGGGTTCTCGTGAGTTCGCAAGGGAAAAGGCTGCAATTCTCGCGGGAAGGGCCGGAGTTCTCGCGTGGCCAGTTCCAGCGTCTCTGCACTCGGCCCGCCGCCATCTTGGCTTGGAATTTCCCTCAGCCACTTGGTGCTAGAAACTCCTGGATTTGAGGCTTTCCATGCCGCTCCCTGTAAGTCAGTGAAAGTAGAGTAAGAACAAAAGAAAAGGCAAGAAAAACAACAACAAAAAGGTAAGGTTTTGTTTTTTATTACCCAGGTACTACTTTTATTTCCTGGGAATTGTTAATAAGCTTTGTTCGTGGTGACAGTTCCCCTTTGCGCGTCTTTTGTGCGGAGGATGGGTTTGGCGAGGGGAGGCTGTTGAGATGGAGGGGTCTGCATCTTGCTGTCTTTAATGTCTTTTAACTTCTTATTATCCGCACAAGTTTTCTGGGAAAGGCTCACCCTTTTCCCACTCGCTCATTCGACAAACGTGTATCCAGCACATGCTCGCAGCGGAATAAAGCTACGCACTGCCTTGAAAATGTGTGTTTCTGTAAACGTCACTTCCCCATCCCTCAAGGCCCCACCCAGCTTTTGAGAGAGCACTTCTTAGAGAAAGAATGAGCGAGGCCTAGGACCTCTGTAAGAAGCTCGCTCTCGTATCTACACTGCTGAGCTGGAGAGTGTATAGGCCTCCTCTGAAACCCCGGGGCCGCAAACTCTCCTAAAGGAGATAGAGTGAGAATTCTGAAACTGACAGTAAAAACAGCTTCTAGAGACAGCTCCGGAGAAGGCAATGGCACCCCACTCCAGTGTTCCTGCCTGGAGAATCCCAGGGACGGGGAGCCTGGTGGGTGCCGTCTATGGGGTCGCACAGAGTCAGACACGACTGAGGCGACTTAGCAGCAGCAGAGACAGCTCATTGCGGTTCACAGAAAGCTTTCCTGTACTTTAACCAAATGAGAGGGAACTTGGGGATTTCGAGCTCAAAGACATCACCCTGTCTTGTTGGCCCCCGAAGTTAGTTGTGAGGATACAGATGCTCAAGGCCGGGTCCCTTGATTCCTCAGCAGCACTACCATGATTGTGGACAGCCCAGCACATGGATCGTTTCCCCAGAAAAGCTAGCAGCAGCCCTCAATTGTAGTATCTGGGCCCTACCTCCCCAAATGATCAGGTCGCATAAAGGCAGCATTGGTATCTTGCTCACCTGCTCAGTTTTCCTAGTCAGCTGTTCCCCAGGAGGCGCTAGTGGTAAAAACAACAAAAACAAACTGCCTGCCAATGCAAGAGACTGAAGAGTCTCAGGTTCAGTCCTTGTGTCCTGAAGAAGGAGATGGCAACCCACTCCAGTGTTCTTGTCTGGAGAATCCCATGGGTGGAGGAGCGTGGTGCGTTGTGGTCCATATGGTTGTGAAGAGTTTGACAAGACTGAAGTAATTTTGCACAGTTGGCTGCTCACCAAGTAGGGTCCTCCATTCACAAAACAAAACCTAAAGCAGGGAAAAAGTTAAAAAAAAAAAATGAGAAGAGGGTGGTTTTAGAGATCCAGTCTGGTTTTAGGTTTTGGGGTTGTGGGTATTTCTCTGGGTGTTTTCTTGTTCCCACAATAAGCATTAAACAAAAGAAAACACCCAAACTAGACCTGTCCTCAAGTTCTGACCCTTGGGCTCTTTATCAGCAGAACTCATGGGATCCAAAGTTATGGGACCCAGGGCCTAATCTTTAAGTGACAAGTTGTGGCACATTCTCTTTTTTTAAGATCTGTTTCAAATCTAAATATCTTTGTCAGTGATTTATGGTCTTCTGTGATTGTTTATTTAGTTTCCTACGTCTTGGGGGAAAAAAAAAAAAAGTTTTGAGGGTCAACCATCAGTGAACAGAGGCTGAACATCTCTCTAGTGTCAGCCCAGCCTTTGGTTTCTGCCTCGACCCAAGAGTAAGGACCAGGAAAGGGGCATGTCCCAGGGTAGCAGGTCACCATCGGGAAATGCTACCCCCTCCTTTACAAGTGGTTTCTTTTGGGGGGGGGAGTTGGTAAAGAAGAATCAGCAAACCAGGCTGATTCAAACAGAGTATGATTCTTCATGTTCAAGCATTTGGGGTTTGAGAAAACCCCGAACACTTTGAGTCCTGGGCACTTTTTCCATTAATTTTTTAAACTGATGTATATACCCAGGGAAATTTAATACGTAGGTTTCTGATTCATTGACACTTAACTCATCAAAATATTGTTCTGTAAGAGGCATTCGGTGTCCAAGAAATCTTAAGAGCCTTTTTATAAGCTTTTAAAGTTCTTTTAAATGTTAAGAAACAGAAGTTGCAGTCTCCCCAAAGTAAACAGAAGTGAANTGATTCTCAGGATGGTACTTTGGGAGCAGGCAATGGGTTGATCAGAGAGGTGAATGTAACAGTGACCGACAGTGAGCACAGACTCCTTGGGGTGAAGCTATGTACAGCCCCCTCTCCTGGTTATTGCTCCTAGGCAGGCTATCACAGGGCTCTAGAGTTGGGGTGTTAGTGGGAGTTTCATATACACACAAGTCTATATTCAAATGTTCGAATAAGTTTGAAAAACACTGTACTAAATAAAGTTAGAAGACACCTTTGTAAATTTCAAGCCTTTAATATGAGCATTTTCTCTCTGGGATGTTAATATATTGGATACAATTCTTTAAAAAGAAAGGANAGCAGCAGCTATCTGAAGGCCTCACTGAGAAGATTACAGGTTGATATTTAAGCAGAGATGGGAGTCAATCATGTGGGTACCTGGGGGAAAGGCTTTCCTGGCAGAGAGACCAGCCTCAGCCCCATCCATTTTCTTACTGCAGCCTGAGTGGTCATCCTAATGTGCAAACCTCCTCATGTTTCTACTTTTATATAAGTTTGTGTCTTTGATTATGTTTAGGAATAAGAGGGATCCCAGATGGCTCTTGTGTTCCAAATGCAAGTAATTACAAGAATGGTGGTAATGTTCAATGGGAAGTAGAGTTCAGGATTGAAACGGGGAGTGTTGTCAGATGATCTGGGGTGTGCAACCAGGACTGCTAGTCTCCTAGACAAGGAGAACCAGAGGTGGGTAACTGGTGGGGGAAAGAACAGAACGATTAAAGTAATACTGGAGAGAGTTGGAGAATCCACATTCGATTTCCACCTTAGCTATCAACTTTGTATCAGATAAATGCAAAGGATCACTTCAGGGCTAGAATTGTGCACTATAGTGATTCTCAGGATGGTACTTTGGGAGCAGGCAATGCGTTGATCAGAGAGGTGAATGTAACAGTGACCGACAGTGAGCACAGACTCCTTGGGGTGAGTCCATGGACAGCCCCCTCTCCTGGTTATTGCTCCTAGGCAGGCTATCACAGGGCTCTGGAGTTGGGGTGTTAGTGGGAGTTTCATATACACACAAGTCTATATTCAAATATTCGAATAAGTTTGAAAAACACTGTACTAAATAAAGTTAGAAGACACCTTTGTAAATTTTAAGCCTTTAATATGAGCATTTTCTCTCTGGGATGTTAATATATTGGATACAATTCTTTAAAAAGAAAGGAAGGAAATTGCAATCAGGCAAATCTCAGCATGCCAAGTGGGGAGGGGAGAGCCGACTTCCTGCAAGCTTGTTGAAAGCCCTCAATGATCCCCTTCTGTGAGATGACTCTTGGTGGGGCCATTGAGGATGAAGATCCATAGGGAAAACCAGTCTTATCTTCTGGACCCGAGTGCCTCTCAAAGGCTAAAAGGATGCTTCTGTGGATTCAGCGTGCCCATCTGCTCCCTGCATCCTGAAAAGAAATCCAGCTTCCAAATGCATTTGGCTCCCATGAGTTAAATGATATTGACTACTTGTGCATTCGCCTCCAAGCACACATCTTTCTCATTCCCATCCTGCCTCCTTTGTCGTTTCTTATTCTGTGGGCACTTATGCTTTTGCAACATAAAATAATGAGGACCCTGAGGACATGTAGCTCTAAAAGCTGGACTCGATTCAGAAGGTTTGTCACCGGGCAGCAAAATTCTCGAGTGGTGTGATTGCTGTCCACTTCCATTCAGCCAAAGGCATGCTCAGCTAGTGGCCTTTTATGCCTTTAGCACAACGGGGTAGGTGAGGACTGGCTACCTGCTTGCTCTTTGATTGTTGACTGTACCCGTGGTTCCTGGTTATTTGGGACATGGGATGAATGCCATTAGTCAGGAACAAAACTTCCTCTCTGTGAGCTGTTTGTTAAATCCAATCAATGAGCTCTGGCCGAGCACTTAGGAAAGTGGATCCCTGCTATTTTGTCCCTCTCTCATCCCTTCTCTTTGTGAAACTTCCTCTCCCACTTTATGAATTCCAAAACCTGTTTATCATAATTCCCATAGGACGCTGAGAGGGCAGAAAACCCTCCGATAAAAGATTTTCTGAAGCAAGGAGAGCAAATAGCAATTATAGAGAGGGACATGCAGCTGTGACATCTTGGGTGGGACACACAGGGTGGGTGGAGGCCTGGGGTAGAGGATCACGTGTGTGCCCTGAAACGAAGTCTGAAGCCTCTGCCCCAAACAGTCAGAGGGCTTGTATTAGGCAGGGAGCCTCGTGGGAATGATGGTCTGTCTGGGGGCTGACTGTGTCTGATTCATCTCTGTGTCCCTGGGCAGGACCACTTAGTAGGGGGCAGTGTGTGTTTAGCCACTCAGTCATGTCCAACACTTTGTGACCACAGGGATGGTAGCCCACCAGGTTCCTCTGTCCACGGGATTCTCAAGGCAGGGGATCTTCCCAATCCAGGGGTTGAATCCACGTCTCTTGAGTTTCCTGCGTTGGCAGGCGAATTCTTTACCACTAGCACCACTTGGGAATCCCTTGTAGAGGGCCAACAGATATTAAAAGCATCAGTAGATCAACAAACAATGAGTAACTGCCACTCCTCACACACCTAAGCCCGGCTCAGTGCTAAACACATCATCACCTCGATGCACCTGTTGACCCCAGGCAGTAGGTATTGGAATCATCTTCCTTGTTAGATGGGGAAAGAGAGTGGAAGTCCCCTGCTGGGAGCGTAGCAGCTACAGTTGGCACAACCAGAGTGGAGTCCAGGCCCCTGAGTACAAAGCTCTCAACCAAAGGCTGTGGAGAGAGCAGGTGAAGAGGCAATGCCACGCGGCTGGGTGGGGAGGGGACATCCTTCCTTCAGCCAAGTTAGAGGTCACCACTGGGGGCGCAGTGGACAGGAGGAGAGGTACCATCACCAGGCTATGCTGGGATCCTCGTCCTTAGCCTGCCTCTCGGGCCCCTCTAGAAATTGGCTCCTTATCCTAGCACTCCAGGGCCTGGGTGTCCTGCGTGTGGTCCATGCCTTTCCCCATCTTAAGTCAAGGCAGACAGTCACATGGCATTTTGTCTTTGCACACCTGGCTCTTTGGGACACAGAGAGGCAATGTGGTATCATCAAGTATTCCCATGTTTTATCGTAGGAGGCAGTGTTTCTCCTGGGGTTTCAGGGCAAGATCTTTCCAGAAGGAAACCAGTCAATAACATGCGTGTCTGAAATACTGCTGAATGTTTTTATTCACCTTTGATGTAATATATTTTAAAGCTGGTCTTCCCAGGTAGCACTAGTGGTAAAGAACTTACTTGCCAGTGCATGAGATGCAAGAGACCTGGGTTTGATCCCTGAGTTGGGACGATCCCTTGGAGAAGGAAATGGCAACCCACTCCAGTATTTCTACCTGGGAAATTCCATGGATAGAGGAACCTGGCAGGCTACAGTCCTTGAGCCTGCACAGAGTTGGACATGAATGAGCAGGTGAGCACATTTAAGTCAGTATTTTCAGTAGCAAATATAAAACAAAATTTGGCAAAACTGAGATTTCTACTTGTGGGCTTACTACTTGACAGCTGGCAACCATCTCTTGAATCACACAAACACAAATTCTACAGTTCATTTTTTCTCAATCAAAAATACAATAATGACAGTAAAATAATTACTATTTTCATTTTCACTGAGTTCAAATGAGGGCATTCAAACTTTGCCAAAAGTATTTTCTTCATTCATGGGTCTTACCTGCCTTTGAGAAATAATCCCCTCAACCTCAAATGTTTTTCAGTGGTTATTTTCATTAAAACTTTTAACTTTAGGTTTATTTTATTTTCATTAAATAAAGTAGTCATAAATAAAAATTGTTTTATTATAGTTTCATGAAGATTTTTCATTTAGTTCATTAAAACATTTAGTTAACTGAGTCCTTTCCCCACTGGGGGGAAAAACTTGCAAATGATAATTAATGCTCCAAAGATGTAATAATAACCTGGAGCACTCCTGGTAGAGGTAGGTCTAGGATATAGTGTGGACTTTTCTCCTCTTGTGAGGGTTGACATCGGAATACCACTGTGAAGTGTTGAATTTTCCTATTTGTATCACCTCTGTGGCTAAGCACTGTCTGGTCGTTCTGGGCAGTATTATCTTCCTGTTTTACAGGGATGGAGAGAAAATGATTTTGATATAAATGTATCTCCGCATTTTAATTTCAGAGCTTACATCCTATCCTGTCCCCACTTTGAAGTGTATTTGGCTCAAGAAGATGCCACCAAAATGAGTTACATTAATTTATCTTTCTGGATGAAGGTGTTTCTAACAGAGCAATTATCTATTTGCCTAGACTAAGCATTCCTCTCATTTCCACCTGGAGCCTCTTCCACTTTACTAGCAAAATGGAAAATATGAAATTGGTTATCTCGGTTCTGAGAACAGAGGGTATGTTTAAATTACATAAAAGATCCTTCAGGCCAAGGCATCTAGAATGATGACTGCAAGCGTAAAGCATCCAGAGGAAGGCGTTAGCATCGGATCATTTGCCGTCTCTGGGTGAATTTTATTCTATTTCCTCTTCCTATTATAACCTTTTTCATTAAAACGAATCTATTGAATCTTAATGTTCAATCTGTCCTCATTCTGTTTGTATGACTTTCTCATGACAAAAAAAATTAACAAATGGAAAATAGAAGTCAAGTATATATTTGTGTTTCTTAACATTATAGGGCCTGAAAACAGTACAGGGTGATTCAGTTTTTAAGACCTTTTAAATTATACCCAGAAGCATGAATAGGGAAAAATGAAATTGGTTTGGGGACAATATAAAATCTCCATTTCATAGTTATCATGCACTTGGTAAATTGTTCCATGATGCTAATGAAATTAGATTTCACCACTTCAACACAGGAAAACAATGGTAGTCAATATTTTCTGGCTCTTTTAAGTTGGGATGGTAATAAAGTACAATTTGACATCTTGCAATTACTGCTTAAAGATATTGAATATAAACTTAATATCAGCTATCTTTTTCAGGTGATGACATTTGTCAAGTACTTAAGGCTATAATGCATTTAGATGATATGACGTTTGGGAATTTTATTTTTCTAATGTATTTACAGTACTATTTTCTCAGTTATCTGTGTTAGATGATACTTACTGCTTACTGACTTTTTATTGTTGTATAATTGACTATTAGCTCTTTTATCATCACTACCAGTTAACCAATAGAATTCTATCACAATTCCTGGTAAATATTATATATATTAAAATGCTTATATTGCTATTATCTATATTACTTATTATTGTACCAAGTAATTATATGATGACTATTTTCTCTCATATATAGTTCTGTCTTCCTTACAATTGATAATTTGCCTAATTTTCTATTGTTCTATTGCTAATTTCCTCCTAAATTCACCTAAGGTTTTTACCATATTTAAAGAAAATACCCATTCACATGGTGACTTATAAACAACAGAGATTTGTTTCTCATAGTTTTGGAGCCTGGAACTCTGAAACAGGTTGACCCAGGTTGATCCAGGATGACCCAGTTCTGGTGAGGGTCTTCTTTCAAGTTATAGCCTGCCAACTTCCTTGATGTCCTTAAATGGCAGAAAGAAGGTGAAAGAAAACTCCTTTGGGGTCCCTTTTATAAGGGCACTAATCCCATTCATGAGGGCTCCATCCTCATGACCCAAACACCTCCCAAAGGCCCTCACCTCCTAATCCCATCACATTGGAGTCCAGACTTCAACGTATGAAATCTGGGGGAGGGGACACAAACATTCAGTCTGTAACAAAAATCTGCCAGTCCCAATTTTAGCTGAGG
The DNA here is from genome assembly GCA_006410875.1 of Neotragus pygmaeus. Lineage (NCBI taxonomy): Eukaryota > Metazoa > Chordata > Mammalia > Artiodactyla > Bovidae > Neotragus > Neotragus pygmaeus. The sequence continues at coordinate 1,740 of SJYV01008472.1, read as the reverse complement.
ACCTTTTCCCCACTACCCTCTATGTTCTGGTCCTAGTGTGCATGGATTGTTCTCTAGGACCCTGTCCAGTGGATCTTAGACTACTTTTCACCATTTCCTGGGTTGAATTTCTGTTTCCAGTGTCTTCTTTGGTTTGCTCTCATGTTGTGAACGCACAGTCTTCAGTTGCTTTCTAAAGAAATGTGACTTTTAGTCCTTTGTAATCTTTGAGTCCTTACACTTCAAAAAAGGTCTTTATTCTACTCTCACACTTCTGGCAGTGTAGAATTCTAGGTTGAAGATAACTTTCCCTCATCATCTTTTAAAGGAATTTCTCACCATTATTTAGCATCCAGTATTGCTGCTGGGAAGACTGATAACATTCTGATTCCTGCTACTTTTCATGTCAGTTCAGTTCAGTCGCTCAGTCGTGTCCGACTGTTTGAGACCCCATGAATGACAGGGGGCCTCCCTGCCCATCACCAACTCCCAGAGTTCACTCAGACTCATGTCCATCGAGTCCGTGATGCCATCCAGCCATCTCATCCTCAGTCGTCCCCTTCTCCTTCTGCCCCCAATCCCTCCCAGCATCAGAGTCTTTTCCAATGAGTCAACTCTTCTCATGAGGTGGCCAAAGTACTGGAATTTCAGCTTTAGCATCAGTCCTCCAAAGAAATCCCAGGGCTAATCTCCTTCAGAATGGACTGGTTGGATCTCCTTGCAGTCCAAGGGACTCTCAAGAGTCTTCTCCAACACCACAGTTCAAAAGCATCAATTCTTTGGCGCTCAGCCTTTTTCACAGTCCAACTCTCACATCCATACATGACCACAGGAAAAACCATAGCCTTGACTAGACGGACCTTAGTCGGCAAAGTAATGTCTCTGCTTTTGAATATACTGTCTACGTTGGTCATAACTTTCCTTCCAAGGAATAAACGTGTGGCCTGTTATTTTTGCTCCCTAGAAGTGTGGGGTTTTCTTTTCATTCTAGTATTCAGAAATATTATCATGATGAGGCTTGTTATGGATGTTTTGCTGTCCATGGGACTGGACACCCAACAAACCTTTTCAGTCAAGAGACCCAAATTTAGTTATGGGAAATTTTCTTGTATTATTTTCTTAACAATTTCTTCCTGTCTGTTTCTCTGACTTCATACTTTAAAACTCCTATTGCTAAGACTCTCACAGATATATTCTCTCATTGCATTTTTCCTCTCTTCTGTTATTCATATATTGGTTTTATTTTCCTGGGTGATTTCTGGGTTACTCTTTAAAACTATCTTTGACTCCTGGGTCGGGTAGATCCCCTAGAGAAGGAAACATCAACCCACTCTAACAGTCTTGCCTGGGAAATCCTATGGACAGAGGAGCTTGGCAGGCTGAAGTACATGGGGCTGCAAAAGAGTAGGACATGACTTAGCCACTAAACAAGAACAAATTTGTATTTTTAAGAGTTACATATTATTTTCCATTTGTTATTTTTGAAAAGCATTTTGTTCTTGTTTCATGGGTAGAATGGCTTCTTCATCTCCCCGAGGACCATAAAGTAATAACTGTATTAAAAAAAAAAAAACACCTTTGTAAATCCACTATAACAATTAAAAAACACTTGTTTCTGCTTCATCCTGTTTTCCTTCCACCTTTATTTTCCTCAGATTACTTTCTTTCATCTTCCGTTTTCCTTAAATTGCTATTTTCCCACCTTTATTAAATGATAAGCTCCAAAAACACTCACGTAGATCTCTGCCTCAGATTGAGAGC
>SJYV01008470.1:0-24477 GCA_006410875.1 Neotragus pygmaeus | reverse complement strand
GTGCTGCGATTCATGGGGCCGCAAAGAGTCGGACACGACTGAGCGACTGAACTGAACTGAAATGAACTGAGGGCTTCCCAGGTGCTGCTAGTGGTAAGGAGTCCTCTTCCATCTCCTCCTGCAGGGCCAGGCGGCTTCTTTATCCCTAACACCGCCTGGGAAACCCCATGTGAGCTTGAGCACCAGGCCCACTGCGTTCGGAGACTGTGGACAAAGTTAACCTGCAGTGTGCCGAGAGATCCCCTAGGTGGCAGCATCTCACCAGTTGGCCAGACGGACAAACCGCGTCCTTCCAGCCAGGGGTGCCCATCACGGCCCTGGCAGGAAGGTCCACAGAGCATCCTCGGGTCCCTCAGGCAGGGCGGCCATCCAGGCAGCATCTCCAAAAGGGAAAGGACCCAGGCTTCCAAGGATGACAGAAAGCTCTTCCCAAGCAATTGTTAGTCGCTCAGTCGTGCCTGACTCTGTGCGGCCCTACGGATAGCAGCCCACCAGGCTCCTNCAGGCAGGGCGGCCATCCAGGCAGCATCTCCAAAAGGGAAAGGACCCAGGCTTCCAAGGATGACAGAAAGCTCTTCCCAAGCAAGTGTTAGTCGCTCAGTCGTGCCTGACTCTGTGCGGCCCTACGGATAGCAGCCCACCAGGCTCCTCTGTCCACGAGATTTTCCAGGCAAGGGTGCTGGCGTGGGTTGCCATTTCCTTCTCCAGCTCTTCCTAAGGGGAACCCTAGTCAAGGAGTGAGGCTGTGGTGGGGGGCGGCATTGCAGATGGGTGTGGGGCTAGGCGAGAGGCGTTCAGAGAGGCTGTTCTGGGAGGCCAGAGGCCAGTGACGGAGGGGGAGACAGTGGGCAGGGGTCAGAGCATCCTGGTGCGGCAGCCTGGGCTCAGCCGGAGATGTGTGAGGCTGGGGGTCACAGGCCAAGGGACCAGCTGGACTGGAAACTCGGTGAGAGATCAGAGGAAGCCAGGGTGTCACCGAGCTGCTCTGCCCACTGCAGGTGCCTGAATCTTCCTGAAGGCAATGTCCAGACAGGCACCGGGGGCCGCGGCTCCCACCACACGAGTCAGAAGAAGGTGTCTGAGCACACTGGGTTTGACTCAAACCATGATGTTGCTTTAAAAATGACTGCTCAGCCACAAAAAGGAAGGAATGAGAGTCGGTTGAATTGAGGTGGATGAATCCAAAGCCTGTGACGCAGAGTGAAGTGAGTCAGAAGGAGAAAAATAAATATCACATATTAATACATATAAACGGAATCAGGAGACCTGGGTTCAATTCCTGGGTTGGGAAGATCTCCTGGAGAAGGAAATGGCAACCCACTCCAGTATTCTTGCCTGGAAAATCCCAAAGAGCCTGGGGAGCTACAGTCCCGGGGTTGCAAGAGTCGGACACGACTGAGGGACTGAAGCGCCACCACCACGGAATCTAGAAAAGCGGTGCTGGGGAGCTCTTTACAGGCCTGAACAGAGGGCGGACTTGCGGGCCCAGGAGGGGAAGGAGAGGACGGGGCAAAACGGGGAGCGTGGCACCAACGCGTATACACCGCCGCCGCTAAGGCTCTTCAGCCCTGTCCGCCCGCCCCACAGACGCAGCCCACCAGGCTCCCCTGCTCCTGGGATTCTCCAGGCAAGAGCGCTGGAGTGGGCTGCCACTTCCTTCTCCAATGCATGGAAGTGAGAAGTGAGAGGGAAGTCTCTCCGTCATGTCCGACTCTTACCACCGTGTGTAACATAGATAACCAGTAGGAAGGCGCTCTGTGACCCATGGGCCCCAGTGTGCAGCTCTGTAATGACTGAGCAGCGGTGGGCGGAGGGGCTGGGGGCAGCCTCAGGAGGGAGGGAATATATACGCTTTCGCATATACTCATGGCTGATTCTGTTGTACGGCAGACACCAAAACAACACTGTAAAGCAATTATCCTCCAATTGTAAAAAAATTAAAAACCTACACACAACTCCATCTTTAAAGGGGTCTCACAGCTCCCCAAAGGAAACATCATTATTTGTGTTTTAAAAAATCAACCTCGATGTGTAAGGTGTGTGCCTGATGACATGAGTTTTCAGGTCATTCCAGAGCAGAGTGGGTTTTAAAGAGAAGTGAGACAGAACGTGCTATGGCCACCAGGCGCCAGTTCGGGAAGACCTTGGAGTCTTTATCTCTCTGGTGACGTCCCTCAGAGCAGAAGACTCACCACAGTAAGGGGTTGTGTGGGGTCTGTCCTGCCCCAGTTCAGCCGCTGTGTCCCAGAACCCGCACCAGTTACATGCAGAGTGAAGTCCATTTACGCTTCTTAAATTGAGTCCAAACCGAGTATAGAAATCAATTACTTTTCAAATACCCACCACGACTATCAATCCAACATCTTATGGCTGAGCATCCCTTGCTGTTCCCGGCTCTGTCTTCAGCCATTAAACAGAGGAAATTGTTGGGAGGACAGAGAGGGACCAGAGGCTGAGGGAGGTGGGAGAGAATGAGTTATCCGGGGCAGGAGGGCCGTGTGGTGAAGTTGCAGAATCAGCAGGCCCAGAGAACATGGCTTTGCAGACACCCTGTGGCTCAGGAAGCCTGGCCCCACAGGCCGCCACATCGCTGAGCCTCAGTTTCCGCATTTGCACAAGATCTCTTCTGTGCCAAATGGTGGGAAATTCTGCCCCAGGGGGCTCATGTCTCTCTCCCTTGATTTACTTGTAACAGTATTCTTCCTTCCTCAACTTATACCCTCCATCCGTGACCTCAAGGAGGATCACAAGGTCGTAGGGAAATCCCGCTGCTCAGTCCTGGGAAACCAGGCACAGGACCCACGTGTTGTCCGTTCACAGGTCGCTTCCCGGTGAGCCTGTGGACGACCAGCTTTGCAAGAGTGGAAACAAGCTTCAGGACTTTAGTCTACCAGATCCCTAACTTTTAAAATAGTTTTTCATTTCCCCTGTCAGCTTTTCATTGATTGAAAGACTGTTTTCTATTATAGACTCGTTAACTCTACTGTGATAAAAAGTTTAGGCTGATTTTCCCCCCATAAATATTGTACATGTATTAGAATAAGCAGTAGGAACAATAATATAAAGGTTAGAAAAATAAAGTTACAATGTGGCTCTCGTATGCACATTCCCAAGGAGTCTATAGACTTATTGATTATGTCAAACAGCGTCTCTGTAATGGGTGTAATCACAGCATAATGTAGACGTACTCAATACACACTGAGGGCTGCAGCTGAAGTTCCAGGGTGATTAATGTTTTACCGCACCAACATGTCTGGAAGGACCTAAAAGAATTTAATAATCCTCAATAAACATATAGATAGGAATTAATGCTTGTGGCTAGATTTGGCAGGGAGGCCTGGGGTGCTGCAGCCCATGCGGTTGCAAAGAGTCGGACAGGACTGAGCAACTGAACTGAACCAAGATTTCACTTGAATGAAATGTGTAGGAATCCAACCTTGTGATTCATCTGCTGCTGCTATTCACCAAAGGAAGACTTTCTCTTGCTTGACGATAAGACGTCCTGCCTTCTGCTTGGAGGGAGACTGTTCCTCTTCCACTAAAAGCCACTCCTTGTACAAACATCCTGTAAAGCTGGAACAAATGCAGTCAGCGCCTCAGCTCACAAGAAGCTCAGAAGCGGGAGAGCCCCACGGAGAACTGCCTCCTACTCCTGTTCCATCTGAGATGCCTGAGAGGCGTGGGCACGCGATGCTGTAGCCACGCGCTCTGGGAAACAAACTCACTCAGAAGGACAATGCAGAGAGTGGAGCGCAGTTTATTACACCGGCGGGCCCAAGGCAGAGTCTCCTCTTAGCCAAGGAGTCCGACCAGTTTTTGTGAAAACCTTATATACCCTAAGTGTAAGTGTGCAACCCACCTCCCCAAATTCCCTGAAACTAGTCTGAACAAAGGAAAAGAAAGATTGAATCAAAGTTAACCCATGATTCATATGCCTTACGCCTAGGTAGTTAACAGTGGACAGTTATCAATAGGCCTGTGGTCACACCCCAATAAGCGTAATAGAATGTAAGAGTCTATTCGGGTGCACAGATAAGTAGGGTATTCTTTCAGGATGGAGAGTCTAGGTACGAGCCCTGGGGCTCTTCCATCCGGGGGCCTGGTTTTCCAGTTGGTAGGTCGTTTCCTTGGACACTGGACATAGCGCTTACAGTGCACAGTCTGGCCTGAGCTGGAGTCTTGCTTTCAGGAAGGAGCCGGTTCTGTCTGTTTCCTTCTTCAGTGAAAGTCATGTCCTCAGCACTTCCAAGCGTGTGCGTGTGTGAATGAGAGGCCAGCGATGGAAGAGATGCGAGGTAGGCCGTTGGGTGGCTCCCCTCCCCTTCCTGCCTCTGCGTTGCCTGCTGACGGAGCATGTCTGAGTCTGATGGTCGGGCAGCTGTTTGGACGGCTGACTGATTCTGTGCACGGGATATTTACAAGTTCGGTGTGCAACACAGAGGGAGTCCCCGCGCATGGATGCCCGACATATTTTTAGCCACAGTTGGTAGCATGACCTCAGCCCCCAGGCAATACCAGCTGCAGAGGGTTTTGCCACTCAGATCTTGAACCACATGCTTTAATTCTCTGCCCTTGATAGTATGAAATGTTATTCTTTTTTATTTTATTTATTTTTAAAATTTTGGCTGCCTAGTCTTCATTGCAGTGTGTAGGCTTTCTCTAGTTCTGATGTGCAAGGAATTTCTCTGAGATCTTATTCAGCAGACCAGGGATAGTGCCCATGTCCCCTGTGTCGGAAGGCAGATTCTTAACCCCTGGACCACCAGGGAGGTTGCACGTGCTAGTTCCAAATGCTAATCTAGATCCTCAGGAAGAAGGAAGAGCTGTTTGTGTGTGTTTGGAAGCTGACAGATTGATATCAAGCGTGTCCCATCCTCGGTATGTTCATTTTTTTCCCTGCTTTAGGTCATGAAGGCTGAGATACAGTGTCCTCCCTGGGTGATTTTTACAATAGTACAGGTGCCCCTGAGGCTTCTCTGATAGCTCAGTTGGTAAAGAATTCTTCTGCAATGTGGGAGACCTGGGTTCCATCCCTGGGTTGGGAAGATCTCCTGGAGAAGGGAAAGGCTACCCACCCACTCTAGTATTCTGGCCTGGAGAATTCCACGGACTTGAGGTTGCAAAGAGTCAGACACGACTGAGTGACTTTCACTTTCACTTTCAGAGGTGCCCCTGAAGGAAGATCAGATCTGCTGGGTTTGTACTGCTGTTGCCGTGGCAACCTGTTGTTATGCAGAGAAAGCCTTGGTCTTCAAGGGACCTAAAGCACTGCTTGGGGGGTTGGGCCTCATTTTAAACGACAAGACCACTTCTGGGTGCACTGATGTGCATAGATGGTGCGCATTTACCAGAAGTGCCTCTCAGGGCAGCTTAGACACCCTTGAGTCTCTGAAGAGCGCTCAGAGTGGCTTTTTGAGAAAATTTCCTCTGTTTTGCTCTGCAGTCCCATCTTGGGACTTTTTTTACGCAGGAAGGATTCATTGGAAGGACTGATGTTGAAGCTGAAACTCCAAAACTTTGGCTACCTGACGGGAAGAATTGACTCATTTGAAAAGTCCCTGATCCTGGGAAAGACTGAAGGCAGGAGGAGAAGGGGATGACAGAGGATGAGATGGTTGGATGGCATCACTGACTCAATGGACATGGGTTTGAGTGAATTCCGGGAGCTGGTGATGGACAGGGAGGCCTGGTATGGGGTCACAAAGAGTGGGACACCACTGAGCCACTGAACTGAAGTGCTCAGATATAAATGACTTCCCCATAGACCCCCATGATTACACATGTGTGAACTGCAAATGTCCCCTGCCGGATCAGGAAACAAGGGAAGTCACAGCCAGCAGTGCTTCCGGCCTCCAAATGCGAATGAGGGCTCCCCAAACTGGGCTCCAGGAATAGAACCCAGGTCCCCTGCATTGCAGGCAGANAAAATCCCAAAGAGCCTGGGGAGCTACAGTCCCGGGGTTGCAAGAGTCGGACACGACTGAGGGACTGAAGCGCCACCACCACGGAATCTAGAAAAGCGGTGCTGGGGAGCTCTTTACAGGCCTGAACAGAGGGCGGACTTGCGGGCCCAGGAGGGGAAGGAGAGGACGGGGCAAAACGGGGAGCGTGGCACCAACGCGTATACACCGCCGCCGCTAAGGCTCTTCAGCCCTGTCCGCCCGCCCCACAGACGCAGCCCACCAGGCTCCCCTGCTCCTGGGATTCTCCAGGCAAGAGCGCTGGAGTGGGCTGCCACTTCCTTCTCCAATGCATGGAAGTGAGAAGTGAGAGGGAAGTCTCTCCGTCATGTCCGACTCTTACCACCGTGTGTAACATAGATAACCAGTAGGAAGGCGCTCTGTGACCCATGGGCCCCAGTGTGCGGCTCTGTGATGACTGAGCAGCGGCGGGCGGAGGGGCTGGGGGCAGCCTCAGGAGGGAGGGAATATATACGCTTTCGCATATACTCATGGCTGATTCTGTTGTACGGCAGACACCAAAACAACACTGTAAAGCAATTATCCTCCAATTGTAAAAAAATTAAAAACCTACACACAACTCCATCTTTAAAGGGGTCTCACAGCTCCCCAAAGGAAACATCATTATTTGTGTTTTAAAAAATCAACCTCGATGTGTAAGGTGTGTGCCTGATGACATGAGTTTTCAGGTCATTCCAGAGCAGAGTGGGTTTTAAAGAGAAGTGAGACAGAACGTGCTATGGCCACCAGGCGCCAGTTCGGGAAGACCTTGGAGTCTTTATCTCTCTGGTGACGTCCCTCAGAGCAGAAGACTCACCACAGTAAGGGGTTGTGTGGGGTCTGTCCTGCCCCAGTTCAGCCGCTGTGTCCCAGAACCCGCACCAGTTACATGCAGAGTGAAGTCCATTTACGCTTCTTAAATTGAGTCCAAACCGAGTATAGAAATCAATTACTTTTCAAATACCCACCACGACTATCAATCCAACATCTTATGGCTGAGCATCCCTTGCTGTTCCCGGCTCTGTCTTCAGCCATTAAACAGAGGAAATTGTTGGGAGGACAGAGAGGGACCAGAGGCTGAGGGAGGTGGGAGAGAATGAGTTATCCGGGGCAGGAGGGCCGTGTGGTGAAGTTGCAGAATCAGCAGGCCCAGAGAACATGGCTTTGCAGACACCCTGTGGCTCAGGAAGCCTGGCCCCACAGGCCGCCACATCGCTGAGCCTCAGTTTCCGCATTTGCACAAGATCTCTTCTGTGCCAAATGGTGGGAAATTCTGCCCCAGGGGGCTCATGTCTCTCTCCCTTGATTTACTTGTAACAGTATTCTTCCTTCCTCAACTTATACCCTCCATCCGTGACCTCAAGGAGGATCACAAGGTCGTAGGGAAATCCCGCTGCTCAGTCCTGGGAAACCAGGCACAGGACCCACGTGTTGTCCGTTCACAGGTCGCTTCCCGGTGAGCCTGTGGACGACCAGCTTTGCAAGAGTGGAAACAAGCTTCAGGACTTTAGTCTACCAGATCCCTAACTTTTAAAATAGTTTTTCATTTCCCCTGTCAGCTTTTCATTGATTGAAAGACTGTTTTCTATTATAGACTCGTTAACTCTACTGTGATAAAAAGTTTAGGCTGATTTTCCCCCCATAAATATTGTACATGTATTAGAATAAGCAGTAGGAACAATAATATAAAGGTTAGAAAAATAAAGTTACAATGTGGCTCTCGTATGCACATTCCCAAGGAGTCTATAGACTTATTGATTATGTCAAACAGCGTCTCTGTAATGGGTGTAATCACAGCATAATGTAGACGTACTCAATACACACTGAGGGCTGCAGCTGAAGTTCCAGGGTGATTAATGTTTTACCGCACCAACATGTCTGGAAGGACCTAAAAGAATTTAATAATCCTCAATAAACATATAGATAGGAATTAATGCTTGTGGCTAGATTTGGCAGGGAGGCCTGGGGTGCTGCAGCCCATGCGGTTGCAAAGAGTCGGACAGGACTGAGCAACTGAACTGAACCAAGATTTCACTTGAATGAAATGTGTAGGAATCCAACCTTGTGATTCATCTGCTGCTGCTATTCACCAAAGGAAGACTTTCTCTTGCTTGACGATAAGACGTCCTGCCTTCTGCTTGGAGGGAGACTGTTCCTCTTCCACTAAAAGCCACTCCTTGTACAAACATCCTGTAAAGCTGGAACAAATGCAGTCAGCGCCTCAGCTCACAAGAAGCTCAGAAGCGGGAGAGCCCCACGGAGAACTGCCTCCTACTCCTGTTCCATCTGAGATGCCTGAGAGGCGTGGGCACGCGATGCTGTAGCCACGCGCTCTGGGAAACAAACTCACTCAGAAGGACAATGCAGAGAGTGGAGCGCAGTTTATTACACCGGCGGGCCCAAGGCAGAGTCTCCTCTTAGCCAAGGAGTCCGACCAGTTTTTGTGAAAACCTTATATACCCTAAGTGTAAGTGTGCAACCCACCTCCCCAAATTCCCTGAAACTAGTCTGAACAAAGGAAAAGAAAGATTGAATCAAAGTTAACCCATGATTCATATGCCTTACGCCTAGGTAGTTAACAGTGGACAGTTATCAATAGGCCTGTGGTCACACCCCAATAAGCGTAATAGAATGTAAGAGTCTATTCGGGTGCACAGATAAGTAGGGTATTCTTTCAGGATGGAGAGTCTAGGTACGAGCCCTGGGGCTCTTCCATCCGGGGGCCTGGTTTTCCAGTTGGTAGGTCGTTTCCTTGGACACTGGACATAGCGCTTACAGTGCACAGTCTGGCCTGAGCTGGAGTCTTGCTTTCAGGAAGGAGCCGGTTCTGTCTGTTTCCTTCTTCAGTGAAAGTCATGTCCTCAGCACTTCCAAGCGTGTGCGTGTGTGAATGAGAGGCCAGCGATGGAAGAGATGCGAGGTAGGCCGTTGGGTGGCTCCCCTCCCCTTCCTGCCTCTGCGTTGCCTGCTGACGGAGCATGTCTGAGTCTGATGGTCGGGCAGCTGTTTGGACGGCTGACTGATTCTGTGCACGGGATATTTACAAGTTCGGTGTGCAACACAGAGGGAGTCCCCGCGCATGGATGCCCGACATATTTTTAGCCACAGTTGGTAGCATGACCTCAGCCCCCAGGCAATACCAGCTGCAGAGGGTTTTGCCACTCAGATCTTGAACCACATGCTTTAATTCTCTGCCCTTGATAGTATGAAATGTTATTCTTTTTTATTTTATTTATTTTTAAAATTTTGGCTGCCTAGTCTTCATTGCAGTGTGTAGGCTTTCTCTAGTTCTGATGTGCAAGGAATTTCTCTGAGATCTTATTCAGCAGACCAGGGATAGTGCCCATGTCCCCTGTGTCGGAAGGCAGATTCTTAACCCCTGGACCACCAGGGAGGTTGCACGTGCTAGTTCCAAATGCTAATCTAGATCCTCAGGAAGAAGGAAGAGCTGTTTGTGTGTGTTTGGAAGCTGACAGATTGATATCAAGCGTGTCCCATCCTCGGTATGTTCATTTTTTTCCCTGCTTTAGGTCATGAAGGCTGAGATACAGTGTCCTCCCTGGGTGATTTTTACAATAGTACAGGTGCCCCTGAGGCTTCTCTGATAGCTCAGTTGGTAAAGAATTCTTCTGCAATGTGGGAGACCTGGGTTCCATCCCTGGGTTGGGAAGATCTCCTGGAGAAGGGAAAGGCTACCCACCCACTCTAGTATTCTGGCCTGGAGAATTCCACGGACTTGAGGTTGCAAAGAGTCAGACACGACTGAGTGACTTTCACTTTCACTTTCAGAGGTGCCNTGGGTTGGGAAGATCTCCTGGAGAAGGGAAAGGCTACCCACCCACTCTAGTATTCTGGCCTGGAGAATTCCACGGACTTGAGGTTGCAAAGAGTCAGACACGACTGAGTGACTTTCACTTTCACTTTCAGAGGTGCCCCTGAAGGAAGATCAGATCTGCTGGGTTTGTACTGCTGTTGCCGTGGCAACCTGTTGTTATGCAGAGAAAGCCTTGGTCTTCAAGGGACCTAAAGCACTGCTTGGGGGGTTGGGCCTCATTTTAAACGACAAGACCACTTCTGGGTGCACTGATGTGCATAGATGGTGCGCATTTACCAGAAGTGCCTCTCAGGGCAGCTTAGACACCCTTGAGTCTCTGAAGAGCGCTCAGAGTGGCTTTTTGAGAAAATTTCCTCTGTTTTGCTCTGCAGTCCCATCTTGGGACTTTTTTTTACGCAGGAAGGATTCATTGGAAGGACTGATGTTGAAGCTGAAACTCCAAAACTTTGGCTACCTGACGGGAAGAATTGACTCATTTGAAAAGTCCCTGATCCTGGGAAAGACTGAAGGCAGGAGGAGAAGGGGATGACAGAGGATGAGATGGTTGGATGGCATCACTGACTCAATGGACATGGGTTTGAGTGAATTCCGGGAGCTGGTGATGGACAGGGAGGCCTGGTATGGGGTCACAAAGAGTGGGACACCACTGAGCCACTGAACTGAAGTGCTCAGATATAAATGACTTCCCCATAGACCCCCATGATTACACATGTGTGAACTGCAAATGTCCCCTGCCGGATCAGGAAACAAGGGAAGTCACAGCCAGCAGTGCTTCCGGCCTCCAAATGCGAATGAGGGCTCCCCAAACTGGGCTCCAGGAATAGAACCCAGGTCCCCTGCATTGCAGGCAGATTCTTTACCATTTCAGCCACCAGGGAAGGCCTGGTGTGGTGCTAGTGGTAAAGAATATGCCACTCCCGAGGTGATGGCTGAGGAGCTGGGAGTGTTCTCAGTTACTGAGACTGTCTTCTGGGCGGATTCCTAAACATTCCCACCAAGTAAAGTAACTCTCTACTTGCGGGTTGTGACTGAATTTCTTTGTCCACATACACATGGTTCTGAAAACGATGACCTCACTAGTGGAGTACTAGTATGTAGAAGGGTGAGCAGCTGTGATTTGAACAGCAGAAGAGCAAGCCACCTATCTAGACGACTCTTTTTGGACTTTCAGGAGGCATAATGGGGTGACATTACACCATGACATAACACCCTGACATTATACCACAGAGTAATAAAGACATAGGGCTTCCCAGGTGGCTCTGAAAATGAAAGCGTTAGTTGCTCAGTTGTTTCCAGCTCTTTGCAACCCCATGGACTGCAACGCCCCAGGCTCCTCCGTCCATGGGATTCTCCAGGCAAGAATACGGGAGTGGGGTGCCGTTCCCTTCTCCAGGGGATCTTCCTGATTCAGGAATAGAACCCAGGTCCCCTGCATTGCAGGCAGATTCTTTACCATTTCAGCCACCAGGGAAGGCCCGGTGTGGTGCTAGTGGTAAAGAATGTGCCTGCCAGGGCAGGAGAGACAAGACACATGGGTTCGATCCCTGGGTTGGGAAGATCCCCTGGAGGAGGGCATGGCTACCCATGCTAGCATTCTTGCCTGGAGAATCCCATGGACAGAGGAGCCTGGCGGCTACAGTCCATGGGGTCCCGAGGAGTGGGGAGTGACTGAAGTGACTTAGCCTAGCACAGCACACGCTATGCTTACAGAAAAGAACAGCAAAGTCTCTGCTACTTCTAAGCAGCTCTAACATATGCACCCTTTAGCTGGTGCTAAAATGGATTAGAATCAGGATGTCGGCAGTTTAGAAAGGCTGTGCTCAGAGTGGTATCCGTGGCATGCACATGAAGCGATTATGGAGACACACCTAATCTGTGGTTTTATTTTTTTGTTTTTAGATTCAAGCTTGTTCAAGCTTTCTCGTACTTACCCTAGAGAGAAGGTGCTGGGCAAAATGGCCATGTAGGGTTTTACCTGAGGGTAAAATCAGTGGAAGTGAAGTTGCTCAGCTGTGTCCGACTCTTTGCAACCCCAGGGACTGTAGCCTACCAGGCTCCTCCGTCAATGGAATTTTCCAGGCAAGAGTACTGGAGTGGGTTGCCATTTCCTTCTCCAGGGGAACTTCCTGACCCAAGGATCAAACCCAGGTCTCCCACATGGAGGGCAGATGCTTTACCCACTGAGCCACAAAGAAAGCCCCCAAATCAATGGAAACGGTCATAAAAACTAATGGATGATTACAACACAGGGTGATAAGTAAAAGCAAGCGGAAGACGGTTGTCAGAGCAGATGGTTCAAGGACTCTGATATTCAAGCTGAGACTTGAAGGTACAGGAAAAAGAACAAGAAAGCTTGTCACCAGGAAGGAAGTACATGCACGCAGGTGTGTTGCAGCTCTGAGATGCCCTAAAATATGAAAAATGATTAAAATATATACGCCACACAGTTGACATTTTTGGTCTTGGTTTCAGGAAGCTTTCCCTAACATTGAAAGTAAAAGATAATAGAGGAAAAAAGAAGGAAGCTGCATTTTGTATATACAGCATATAGGTACTTCATGTGTACTATCACAGTGAATTCTCCTGACATACCTACTGCAATAAAACTAATATTCCCACAACTGTACTTACAGTCAGAACTTGAACCACCTTCCCATGATCCCCGCCTGGCGAGCTGCATGTCTAGAGCCAAACACACGCTTGCTTGTTACCAGGGTCTTTTCCAATGAGTCGTCTCTTCACAGCAGGTGGCAAAAGAATTGGAGTTTCAGCTTCAGCATCAGTCCTTCCAATGAATATTCAGGACTGATTTCCTTTAGGTTTGACTGGTTTGATCTCTTTGCAGTCTAAGGGACTCTCAAGAGCCTTCTCCAGCATCCCGGTTTGAAAGCATCCGTTCTGCGGTGCACCCTTAGGAAAATTCTAAACTCTCTGTGACTTCTACGTCACCGAGTTTCTTTCTCACTCCCTCCCTTTTGTGCAGGGTGCTGGGCAGAGTCCTTCTTGTGCAGAGTCAGGAGCCTGCATTCCTGCTTCCTTGAGGGTCAAGATGTCAAGGTCTTCCAAGGTCATCAGAGAAAGGGGTTGTGTGCAAACAGCCTGTGAGATACATTTACACATCTACCCTGCCTGTGGAGAGAATGCTCAACACCCTTTGTCTAGGACTCAGCCACAGTGTCTGGACCACATCTGACCAAGTAGGGCTGGGCACACGTTCTCCCTGCATGAGTGTTTGATGCATGAGCTTGTCACACATGCTTTTTACACACAGGCCACACAGATAGAGATTTTTTTTTCCCTCTCTTTTTAAAATAGCACCATAAAAATCAAATAAAACAAAGGAAAACTGTTACTTATATTCATAAAAATTCAAAGACCTGTTGTCTGAATCCCATAATCAAAGAAAGATGTCTAAAGCTGGTTAATTGCTTTAAGCTTGGTCTCTTTGATGACTGCCAGTCACGTGCCTGAAATGTGAGTTAGAGAGGCAGCTATTAGGGAAAATAAGAGGTCCACACATCAGTTATTTGGACAGAGTAGTAAAGACACACCTTTTATATTACATTTTTACTGTGGAAAAAAAAAATGTGCAAGGAATGCATTTCCAATGCTCCTGAGAGTGTCTGTTTGCACGAAAGGCTCGTGCGGAGGTTGCCACTCCCAGTGACATGTCCTGTTCCAGCTGGGGTGCAGTGACAGGGCCCCCCGGGTGCTGGCTCTGCTGGTGTGGGCGACGCTGTCTCAAGGGCAAGGCTAGGGACATGCACTTCAGACTCACACGGACGCTGCACAGCTCAAAAGCAGCCTCTAGAAGCTTAGGGGTTGCCTTACAATGAAAGGTATTAAAAGAAATCCCCTAGAGTTGAGGGAAGGGAAAGGCCCCTTGGGCTGCAGTGGGCTCGGAGCGGGAGGAGGTCATAACTTCTCCAGGGACAGGCCCCCCATGAAGGTCCTCTTCTTCCTAGGCCCACAGAGCCCTGCAGGTCTTCAGAGGCCACAGAGCTTCCTGGAGCACGTCCCCAGCCCCGGGATGAACAGCACATTTGCTTCCTCAGCACCCGGGTCCCTCCTGATCACTGACCTTAAGTTCCTTCCTACGTGGATCTGAGCCCATGTAGGGAGAGGGAGCCGTCGCCGGCGCCTCTCTCTTCGTCGGTTGCTGCCTCTTGTTGCTGACCCCTTCCTGCAGCAAGGAAGCGCACGCAGGGTGCCCCGATGCTCTCGCAGATGTGGGGTTCTGGGTTACAGAGCGCCCTGATGCTAGGACACTGAAGCTGAGAGCCGTGTGTCAGAGTCCTGTCGCCGTCTATCCGTCGGTTCCGAAGGACAGACGCGGACTGCTGTGAGTGCCAAGCCACGCACACGGTGCGCACACCTTGACTCGGCCCCACCCTGAATATCACCCTGAGCTGACCTAACTTCTGTCTTTATTTTTAAATATGTCGTGCTCACCACTGCTCTGCCAGGCAGAGTTCCAAGAGCTTCCCATTACATGCCTTGCTTAATTCTCAGAACAAACCCACGTGACAGATGCTGTGACTTCTACTTTATGCAACTGAATATGGGAGCATCTCCACGTGCAAGATTTTAGCCAAGGACCAAAGTGCTCATTTGCAAAGAGGAAGGCATGAAACCCAAGGGATTCCTTTACACTTCCTTGCAAAATCATTTAATTTCAGTCTCTTCTAGATTGAAGTCTTTGTTTAAACCAAAGCAAAAAAAAATTCATATACGCATCCTTTATAGAAAGCATCAAATTAATTGATGAACTTGGCAAAATTCAACATTTTTATAGAAATTTGCATAATGTTCATATAATTTTCCCTAAAATATAAATTTCTGTAGAAATACTCAATTTTGCCATTGTTGTTCAACAGTTAATTGCTCAGTTGCCAAGTTGTCATGGGGAGTTGGACACAATTTGGTGATTGAACAATAGCAATAGCAAAATGAAACATTTTTACAGAAATATACATTTTAGGAAAAGTTCTATGAATATTATTTCTGTTGAGATTATGAAAAGCCCTTTCAATTCATTTACAAGTCAGCATTTTGAACTAAATGTTGCAAACCTGGGTGACCCAAGCAATTCTAACTAGATATAATTTAATATCAATTTAATAGTTATTTGTTCTTTATGCATAATATGGAAATAATAGTTAATATAGATTTACTGAGGGGCATCACTCTCAGAAGGCAAGGGTACAGGTTATGGTTTCAGCTTGTACCCGCCACTCAGGAAGGCGGTCTCGCCATGCACACCACATGCTGGGGGCATCCATCAACCAGTCGTGTCTCTTCTTGGGCTTCGTACACAGCGAGTTGTGGTGTGATCTGTACTCTTTCTTGTCTGGTTTCCTTCATTTAAGTTTTGTGTGTGAATCCATTTGGGTTGCTGTATGAGTCACTATCATGTGAATTTTCATTTTTCCTGGTGTTTCGTTCTGTGAACGTGCACAGTGTCCGTTTCACTCTTGGTTGGCACTTGCATCCTTTGTAGCGCAGCGCTGCTGAGAATATCACTGCTGTGACAGCTCTGCACACACACTCCTGCTGTGTGCGCACAGGCATCTCTGGGGAGCATCCCGTGGCAGCGTCGCCGTGTCACACAGCGTGTGTGCTCAGTGTTAGCCAGCGACCGGCCGCCGCGTGACTACTGGGAGTTACGCTGGTCTGTACCCAGTCAGCTGTGAGAAGGCCAGGTGCTCCACATCCACCCCGTCAATGGCGCTGTCAAAAGTGTGTGCATGTCCATATGTGTGTGTACACGTATGCATACCAACTGTGTGCACATGTGTATGTGTACACATATACATGCACATGTGTGCAGTTTTAATATAATAGTACATATGCAGTGTGGGTTTAATATAATAGAACATATAATAAATATTCTGGTATTATATAAAATACATACAGCATAAACATACATACCATGTGTATTAGTTTTTATGTGTGTGTCTGTTATTGTATAGTCACTAGGCCACGTCCATCTCTTTGCGACCCCATGGACTACAGTACACCAGGCTTCCCTGTCCTTCACTATCTCCAGGAGTTTTTGCAAACCCATGCCCATTAAGTCAGGAATGCCATCCAATCATTTCATCCTCTGCTGTCCCCTTCTCCTCACACCTTCAATCTTTCCCAGCATCAGGGTCTTTTCCAGTGAGTAAGTTCTTTGCATCAGGTGGTCAACATATTGGAGCTTCGGCTTCAGCATCAGTCCTTCCAATGACGATTCAGGGTTGATTTCCTTTAGGATTGACTGGTTTGATCTCCTATTTGTCCAAGGGACTCTCAAGAGTCTTCTCCAGCACCACAGTTCAAAAGCATTAATTCTTCAGCATTCAGTCTTCTGAAGTGCTGACTCACTGGAAAAGACTCTGATGCTGGGAAAGATGGAGGGCAGGAGGAGAAGGGGGCAGCATAGCACGTGATGGTTGGATGGCATCACTGACTCAACAGACAAGAGTCTGAGCAAACTCTGAGAGACAGTGAAGGACTGAGTGACTGATCCACAGCAACAGTCTAAGCACACAGACCTGCCTTCTGCTTTGAAGTCATCCTTCCCCACACTGGAAGTGTCTGGAAGAGGTCTCCTCTGCTTTCCCCGGACCCCTGTGAATGCCCCTCTGATCAGACTCGCGGCTGTATATAGGAATAGTTTGGTCTTGGAGACGGGCACTGCTTGTTCCTGGCATCGAAGCTGAGTGAGATCAGAGCACATTTCCACGGCTGGTGCTGAAATCAGGCGCCTCACTCCAGGAACAGTTAGGGCCTGGTCAGAGAGAGGACTCGCCCCATGTCCCTGGTTTCATTTTACTGCTGGGCTGGCCCCTGATTGCAGTCGATGCTTCCCAGATGTTCCTGCTCACCCGAGTGCCTCCCCCAGCTCGGCACCATGCCCCGTCCCCGTTCAGAGGGAAGACTGGCTTTCAGGGCAGAGCAGCTCTCCGTAGGGCAAGCAGGAGCTTGTATGCTGCAGGAACCTGGCTGCACGTGGGCATCAGTCAGCAATTTCACCCTTAGACCTGTACGGGAAATGCCGCTGTAGAGTTCCACGGTTCCTGTGCCCCAAGGGAAGATAGACAATCAGTGAGGAAAATGCTGTGAACTGGGCACCCAGTGGGCAAGGAGAGATAGGAGCATCTGGGACTGAGAGGACTGGCAAGTCCCCAAATGATACTCGGTTAGCAGCTTAGTAGCAGAGGCGGGAAGACCCTACCGCCTTGAGCAGCTTATGGGCCACAGGGCTCTGCTCCAGGAAGGACATCTCCTTTGCTTACAAAGTAAGTTAAATGCTAGGTACAGTTTCAACTACAGTCTACGAACTGCACATTTAATAGACTTTCCTGCTGGAAGCTCTCTCTTTCGTGACATCTGTGAAGCGCTCGTATAATCCCAGCATCCTGTGTGGCAGCCCGTGCGTGTGTAGCTGTGATCCGCTGTGGCGCCGGCCAGAGGGGGGTTCTGTTAGAGCAGTGTTGCTCTCTCTGGATCTCACCCTCGGTTCACCTGAGCAGCTTCACTTTGCTGTGCTTCCATTTCTCCCTGTGTGAAGGAGGAAGAAAGACAGCATCAGCTGGTATGGGTTGTCTTAAAGCTGAAAAAAAATACACTTAATCAAATACCTTGTGACTGTAATGACCATCACTGACCTATTTTTCACTCTTTTGTTACCCTAGAGAAGAGATTCCCATCTGAGGGCAATTTCCCCCCCCCCCCAGGGGACATTTGACAAGGCATGGAGATGTTTTTCATTTTCACAGGTGGTGAGAGTGCTTCTTTCATCTCTTAGAAGGACAGGAAAGCCCCTAAGTGTCCTGGAATGCACAGGAAACCCTCTCCCCCTACTCCGCTCCTCAACAGCCAGTTATTCAACTCAAACTGTTAGTAGTGCTGAGGTCAAGAAACCTGCTCCAGGGAGAGAAAGAACGGGGGGAGGGGGAAATGAAGGTGAGAAATCTGCAGTCTTGGAGGGCATGGTTTCTAGAACATTCTTTCATCCCTCTCCCCTGAGTAGAAATGCATCTTCTCCACCCGCTCCCTGAGATTCTGGAATTCTGATTTTCTACTTATCCATCAGTGAAGGTGGCAAAGCTCAGCTGCTAGGGAGGCATCCATGTTTCCTCATGGTCTGGCAGAGACCACGGGTGTCAAGGGACAGGAAAGCGTTCAAAATACTTTCTGGAGACCTCTCCACCATGTCAGTGAATATCTCCTCCCTGAGCCCATAACTAGAGCTACTCAGTCTTCGTAATTTATGCCTCCGAGCTCTGAGCAGCAGCACAGAGTCAGTTTCATTTCAGTTCAGTTCAGTCGCTCAGTCGTGTCCAATTCTTTGCGGCCCCATGAATCGCAGCACGCCAGGCCTCCCTGTTCATCACCATCTCCCGAAGTTCACTTAGACTCACATGCATTGAGTCCGTGATCCCATCCAGCCATCTCACCCTTGGTCGTCCCCTTCTCCTACTGCCCCCAATCCCTCCCAGCATCAGTCTTTTCCAGTGAGTCAACTCTTCACATGTAGTGGCCAAAGTACTGGAGTTTCAGCTTTAGCATCATTCCTTCCAAAGAAATCCCAGAGTTTATCTCCTTCAGAATGGACTGGTTGGATCTCCTTGAAGTCCAAGGGACTCTCAAGAGTCTTCTCCAACACCACAGTTCAAAAGCATCAATTCTTCGGCACTCAGCCTTCTTCACAGTCCAGCTCTCACATCCATACATGACCACAGGAAAAACCATAGCCTTGACTGGACAGACCTTAGTCAGCAAAGTAATGTCTCTGCTTTTGAATATGCTATCTAAGTTGGTCATAACTTTTCTTCCAAGGAGTAAGCGTCTTTTAATCTCATGGCTGCAGTCACCATCTGCAGTGATTTTGGAGCCCCTCAAAACAAAGTCTGACACTGTTTCCAGTGTTTGCCCATCTATTTCCCATGAAGTGATGGGACTGGATGCCATGATCTTCATTTTCTGAATGTTGAGCTTTAAGCCAACTTTTTCACTCTCCTCTTTCACTTTCTTTAAGAGGCTTTTTAGTTCTTCTTCACTTTCTGCCACTTCTCAGGCAATACGCTAACACTCTACACAGAGAAGCATCGGAAGAACATGGCACTTTCCATTCAAAAATCAGCCTGTGAAATTCACAGATTCGTCATCAGTGTCCTCTCCTTGACTGTAGTTGATTTCAGCACTCCAGGTTAATATTTGGAAATACTCAAAAAAGACAGAATCGGCCATTGGACTCTTGCCATAGGCAAAGCCAATTGCTGATGTATTTCCATATCCCCAGTGGTCTAGTTCCAAGCATAACTCAATGCCTTAAGCAGAAAAGTCCATAAAATAGAGCTGGAAAGAATTACTCCTGGTGATGCCACAGCAAATAGTGAGTTGCCTCAGAAATGGAAGCTCATATACCAACCCCGCCCCCGGACACCTGAGCAGTTTCCACACGGAGCGGAAGAGCCGGAGCGGGGCCCAGAGCACAACAGAGGTCTGGCCCCTTGGCTGCTTGCTTAAGGGAGGCGTTACATCATGTTAATACACAGCCCCGCTAGTCTGTAAAACTGACACCTCAACGCCAGCTGCCTTGACATCACGGAGGAAGGAGAGCAGAGAGGGCACAGTAGCCTCGGAGGTGCAGGTCCTTACACGGTGAGGCCTGCACCTGGCAGCTCCATCCTGCTTGCCCTTCACACTCACGTTTTGGGCATTGCCAAGGCATCAGCCACCAGCACACAACGGCAGGCGTCGCATGCACAGAGTCTTCTTCTCCAGAGCTGCCCTGTGTGGTCCTCTCTGCTCTGGAACCCTGCCCAGATGGGGACTGGCCAGTGAGACTCCCTTACAAGGAGCTGCAGACCTGCTGTTTCCATGCCGAGGGCTGCACCCCTGCTGTAAAGCTGCTAGCAGGGATGTTTAAAGGCAGGAGGCAGCCTGGCCTTGAACAGTATGAAGCTTTGATTCAAGCCAGGACCTCAGAAAGTGCAACGGCCCTTCCTAGCAGCTTTGGAGAGTATCTCCCAGAAAGATTTGAGAGCTCTGTCATCTCTCCTTATTCCATTGCACAGTACTTCAAGGAGGAGTGATATTTATGCTAAATATCACAGCTGAAATGTAGGTGGAAAAAAACCTATGGTTTTGCTTATCTTTGCATGTTGTTGTTACTTAGTTGCTCAGTCGTGTCTGACTCTCTGTGACCATATGGCCTGTAGCCCTCCAGGCTCCTCTGTTCAGGAGATTCCTT
Source organism: Neotragus pygmaeus (assembly GCA_006410875.1). Lineage (NCBI taxonomy): Eukaryota > Metazoa > Chordata > Mammalia > Artiodactyla > Bovidae > Neotragus > Neotragus pygmaeus. Next base: position 4,436 of record SJYV01008470.1, on the reverse strand, counting down.
AGGCATGAATACTTGAGTGGGTTGCCGTGCCCTCCTCCAGGAGATCTTCCAGGCCCAGGGATCGAACCTGTATCTCCTGCATCGCAGGCAGATTCTTTGCCACTGAGCCACAGGGGAAGCCCCATAAGAGGTGCCTGGAATAGTCAAATTCACGGAGTCAGAAAGGACGCTGGGAGGTGCCAGAGGCTGGGGGATGCGGTAAGGAGGGGAGATGGGCTGTTAGTATTCAGGGGAGACAGTTTCCGTTCAGGAAAGGGAAACATTCAGAAGATGGACACGAGAGCTATACAGGAGACGGCGTGTGTTGCACAACGGTGTGAATGTGCTCACTGCCAGTGAGCTGCGCAGTTAAACATGGTTAAGAGAGTATGTTTTATATTATGTGACTTTTACCACAATAAAAACTTTAAGCTTTTTTTAATGCAAAATAAGTTAGACATCATTATCAGAGCTAAGCTAAACTTTCTGATGATGGATGCATCTGCTTATCTAACTTGAAGGTTTCTCAGAGATCCTGGCACAGTCTTATCAGAATGAATCACAGATGACATGGTCAATTTATGTTGGTATACTGTCTCCAGCAGTTTTTAATGCATTACTGGACACTTTGGAGCAAGGCTGGGTGTCTTGGTTTCAGAGCTCATAAGGTTTTACTCAGCAGCGGATGTTCCTACGTCCCAGCTGGGCAGGGGCTGAAAGCCTGATTGTGCCAGTTAATGGGCTTTGAGATTTCACCTTGTTTAGAGCATCTACGGATGCTGCTCTGACTCCAGGGATGCTTGTCCAATCCGTTAACTCTGTCTCTGGGGTGTTTGGGTTAATACTTGATTATGACATCAGTGGCTGCCTGCGTGCAGGCTAAGTAACTTCAGTTTTGTCCGACTCTTTGCGACCCCTGGACTTAGCCCGCCAGCCTCCTCTGTCCGTGGGATTCTCTAGGCAAGAATCCTGGAGTGGACTGTCATGCCCTCCTCTAGGGAATCTTCCTGACTCAGGAATCAAAGCCGCGTCTGCTGTGTCTCCTGCATCGGCAGGCGGGTTCTTTACTGCTAGCGCCATCTGGGAAGCTTGACATAAACGGTTATAGTAGATTGTTTCAAAGAGGGCTGGGGGACCCCACCCAGGAGCCTTCAGCACTGTGACCAAAGATTGACTTCCCTACTGGCTCTACCAATCCCTGAGAGTGCTACATTTTCCCAATGGAGACATAAGCCACTTACGTCTATGATGGGTCATGCGGGGAAGTAAGTGAGTGAGCGAGTGAGTGAAGTCGCTCAGTCGTGTCCGACTCTTCGTGACCCCATGGACTGTAGCCTACCAGGCTCCTCTGTCCATGGGATTTTCCGAGCAATAATACTGGAGTGGACTGCCATTTCCTTCCCCAGGGAAACTTCCCAACCCAGGGATTGAACCCGGGTCTCCCTCATTGTAGACAGATGCTTTACCATCTGAGCCAGAAGTAAAAAATAAATGTAAATATCTTCTAAGTATTTTTTTTAATGGCTGCAGCAACCATATTTTCTGTACTCTAAGCAATCCCTGGAGGTGGAGGGACTTTCTTTTTCACTCTCTCTGATCTTTCAAAATACAAGTTTTAAAGTTGAAGGGAGAACTATTGTCCCTTCCTGGCAGGTTTATCTCCCCATGCGTGTATGCTAAATCACTTCAGTCATGTCCGGCTCTTTGTGACCCCATGGACTGCAGCCCGCCAGGCTCTTCTGTCCAAGAATCCTGCAGTGGGTTGCCATTTCCTCCTCCAGGGGATCTTCCCAACCCAGGGGTCCAGACTGCATCTCTTAAATATCCTACACTGGCAGGGGGATTCTTTACAAGCAGTGCCACCTAAGCCCCCCTTATGTCTCCACTGGCTGACAACCTCATAGCTGTCCATCACTTTTAAACAGTTTGAGAAGCCTGGTGTTCTCGCCTTTGGAGAGAGTGTTATATTGGCTGAGATACCAGGAATTTAGGAATGATGTATAGATGCTCACTCAGCCCACCATCCTGTAGTATATACCAGATTATATGTTCATTTTAAAGTCCTATTTTGGAGTTCCTGACACGTCCCCCTCTCAGGATATAAACAATAAGTTTCTTGTTAGTTCATCTGGACTTGCTCTGCAGTTTCCTGTATTACAGTTAGTGACATTTCCAAAACTCGACAGTCTAAATGGGCACCGTAACTTCCAAGCTACTTTCAAGGATAGTTTGAGATTTTATACATATAAATAAAATATCCTAACTATTTGAATTTGTCCACCTGAAGAGAATACTTTCTTCTTTTAAAGGTGGGTTTCTAGCAAGAAATTTGAACATTTACAGATTTTTTTACATTTTGCCACCACTTCTGATTCCAGGAAACCTCTGAGGTGCTTTCTATTGCTATAGATTACTTTGTTTTCCACAGAATTTTAACATAAATGGAATAATATGTTATGTACTCATTTATGTCTGGTTTCTTTTACTCAGCAAAGCTTTTTGAGATCCATCAAGGTCATTGCATGTTCAATATTCCACTCTTTCTTACTGCTGGGTGGTATAGGTGTACAAAAGTTTGTTTATACATAAAAAAATCTACTTCGGCTTCATTGACTAGCTAAAGCCTTTGATTATATGGATCATAACAAACTGCAGAATATTCTTGAAGACACAAAAATATGAGCCCCTGTTATCTGCCTCCTGAGAAACCTATATGTCAGACAAGAAAGAACAGAACTGGGCGTGAAATAACAGCCTGGTCCAGACCAGGGAAAGGAGTGCGTCAAGGCTTTATTTAACTTATATGCGGAGTACATCATGTGGGCTTGATGACTCACAAGCTGGAATCAAGATTGCTGAGAGAAATATCAACAACCTCAGATATGCAGATGATACCACTTTAATGGCAGAAAGTAAAGAGGAACTAAAAAGCCTCTTGATGAGGATGAAAGAGAGGCGTGAAAAAGCTGGCTTAAAACTCCACATTCAAAAAGCTAAGATCCTTGCCTTCAACCCCATCACTTCATGGCAAATAGATGGGAAAAAAGTGAAAACAGGGTCAGATTTCATTTTGGGGGGCTCCAGAATCACTGTGGACTGTGACTGCAGGCACAAAATTAAAAGACACTTGCTCTTTGGAAGAAAAGCTATGACAGACCTAGATGGCGTATTAAAAAGCAGAGATTTCACTTTGCTGACAAAGGTCCATATATTCAAAGCTATGTTTTTCCCAGTAGTCATGTATGGATGTGAGAGTTGGAGCATAAATGAGGCCGAGTGCCTAAGAATTGATATTTTTGAATCGTGGTGATGAAGACTCTTGAGTGTCCCATGAACAGCAAGGAGATCAAACGAGTCAATCCTAAAGGAAATCAACCCTGAATATTCATTGGAAGGACTGATGCTGAAGTTGAAGCTCTGATACTTTGGCCATGTGATGTGAAGAGCAGACTCACTGGAAAAGACCCTGATGCTGGGAAAGATTGAGGGCAGGAGGAGAAGGGGATGGCAGAGGATGAGATATCTGTATAGCATCATTGAATCAGTGGACATGAGTTTGAGCAAACTGAGGGATATACTTAAGGAAGCCTGGCATGCTGCAGTTCACAGGATCACAAAGAGTTGGGCATGACTTACTTAATGACTAAACAACAACAAATCTGTTGATGGAAAATTGGTTTGTTTCTTAGCTATNGGACATGAGTTTGAGCAAACTGAGGGATATACTTAAGGAAGCCTGGCATGCTGCAGTTCACAGGATCACAAAGAGTTGGGCATGACTTACTTAATGACTAAACAACAACAAATCTGTTGATGGAAAATTGGTTTGTTTCTTAGCTATTACAAATAAAGCAGCTGTGAACATCTGTGTTCAAGGGTTTGTATGGGTGCGGACATTTTTTTTTTTTTTTCTTTTGGATAAATGCCTATGGCTAGATCATGAGATAGGTGTAACTTTAGCTTTTTAAGAAAGACATTCATTTTCAAAGTGATTGCACTGTTTTGGGTTTCCATCGGCTGTCTCCTGCATCCACAGCTTGTTTCACAGCTTAACAGAGAAACACCGATTCTTTTGTCTTCGGTATGATATCATCTGTACCATGGCTTTTCACAGACACCCATTTTCAGGTTAAGAATGTAGCCTTCTATTCTTCGTTTACTGAAAGATTTTATAAAAATCTGATGTTGAGTTTTGTGAAATGCCTTTTCTGCTTTTATTCAGATGTTCATTGCATTCTCACTTTTGTTAATGTTATAAATCATATTGATTGATTTTGAATATGAAACTCACTTTGCATTTCTGGGAATAATCTCACTTCGTTATATTTCATATACTGTTGAAACAGAGTTGGTGACACTTTTGGCTTAGAATTTTCTCTCTACTCTGTTCATAAAATCTATAGTCCTCTTTCCTTGCAACAGCTGACTTTTAAAAAGTGATGGCCTCATAAAAGGAG
>SJYV01008463.1:0-18648 GCA_006410875.1 Neotragus pygmaeus | reverse complement strand
TCAAATAGTGTTCCCTGGAACAGGATTTTTCTTGTGTTCTCAGGTTTTGGATTTAAGCCTCTTGCCTCTGGCTTTCAATCTTATTCTTAGAGTAGCCTCAAGGCTTCTCCAACCATACAGCACAGATGATAAAACATATAGGTTAATGGTGAAAAGATTTTCCACACTAAGTGACACCCAGAGAGGTTCACAGATTTATACAGAGAAGAGAAGAGGGAGATAGAAGTGACCAGGAACATAAGACAGGGAGTCAAAAAGGGAGAGACCAGTCTAGCCAGTAATCAGTTCCCTAGGTGTTCTCCACAGCCCAGAACATGCAGAGATTCACAGAGTCAAGTAGAGAAGAAAAGGGGGAGGGAGGAGATAGAGTTGGCCTGAGAGAGAAGTTAATAATTTCACACCTACATGAAAATGGATACTGAAGATTAGATTCTTAAAGGTGCAAGACTAATAACAAAAAACAAAAAGCAAAGACTTAAAATCTAGAGTAGATGTTAGACTCTAAAAAATACAATATTAAAAGTACAAAGCAAAATGAATCACAAAAATTATAAAAAAAATTATATATGAAATTTGCTTTAAAAATAGGGTCTCTTTTTGGCAAGGCACTAGTAGGTTATAAAAATGAAAATTAACGGAGTAATAGAGAGTTTAAAAATTAAAAAAAAATCAAAAATGATAATAGCAGAAATATATCAAGGAATTTCTCTGGAGATGTTGTGGGCAGTGTGGGGTAAGTTCAGTTTCAGATTGTTCTTTGTCCCAGCTTGTACTTCTTCTCAAGGTCTATAGGCTCCTTCCAATGCTTAGTCATGTTAACTACAGGGTTTTAATCTCTTGCACCTGTCACTTCCAGAGCATTTCCCTCTTCTTTCTTTATTTTGGCTTCCTCTGTTTGCAGGTCTCTTCTGTGTCTAATTTCTGCCCTGACTCAAGCAGGCAAAGATGATAACTTATTTTGGCTTACTTGTTAAGTTGTATTGTAGGGAGAGAGGAACACTGTAAACAAATATAACTTGTGTGTGTGGAGAATGCTCGCAGTGTGTGGACCACACTGGTTTGGCCCAGCTCATGGTGGCATGTGCTTTCTCTGTCTACACTGCTCAAGCTCAAGGTTCCTCTTCAAGGGTATTGTCTAAAGTGGGCCCTGCGTTTTTTGCCCTTTCTAGGTCCTAGCAGCTCAGGTGACCAGGTGCTTGGTGAGCACACTGCCCCAGGTGTGCTGTGAGTTTTAATCACCTCCCCAGTCCCGGCTGCTTGGTGTCCCGAGTGTGCGGCTACAGTTGTGTCCTGGGTGTGCCACTGGAGCACCGTCTCAGGTGTGCCGTGTGTCTCTGCTGGGGAACTGATCTCAGGCCACAGCCGTCCTGGCAGATGTCAGCCGTCCAGGATCCCAGGGAGACGTGGTTAGCAAATGGGAGCCTGTTCAAAGTTTGGTGGAGGATGTTGTTCCTGGGGCTGAGGTTGCCCCTTGCCTTCCGGCTCTGGCTGTCACATACCTGCCTCTCTGCCTCAGGTGGCAGGGTTGGGGTGGGGTGGGGGAAGAGGGGCCGGTCCACAGCAAGCTGGCTCTTCTCTGGGATTCACTCAATCCTTTGTTCTGTGAGCCACTCAGGCTATGTCTTAGGTTAGAGCCTTTCGCAGGAAAAACTTCTCTTTTTTTCTCTCCGGCTATTCCACAGTTTTGTTTGCTATCACACGTTAGCTCCTTCAGATTGTCCTCAGGGCATTCAGGCCCATGCTTACCCTAACCATGCAACCTTCACCTCCCTGTCCTGCCTCCTCTTGCTGGTAGCAGACATGAGCATCTGGGCAACTTCTCTGCTGGGAGTTACCATTAGGTGTGTATTCTGTGTGTCTGTGTGTGTTTCTCCCAGTTATGTTGCCCTCTGAGATTCCAAAACTCCCCACAGACCCGCCGGTGAGAGGGTTTCCTGTTGTTTGGAAACTTCTCCTCTTTCACTACTCCTTCCCCAGGTTGGGTCTCCATCACTAATTCTTTTGTTTCTCTTTTTTGTTTTTTATATTTTGTCCTACCTCCTTTTGAAGAGAACGGGTTGCCTTTCTGGGTGCCTGGTATTCTGCCAGTGTTCAAAAGTTGTTTTGTGGAAGTTGCTCAGCATTCAGATGATCTTTTGATGAATTTGTGGGAGTGAAATTGGTCTCCTCAACCTATTCCTCTGCCATCTTGGGGCTGTCCTCCTGAATTAACTTAAAAGCTTTTGCACAACAAAGGAAACTATAAGGAAGGTAAAAAGACAGCTTTCAGAATGGGAGAGAATAATAGCAAACAAAGCAACTGACAAAGAATTAATCTCAAAAATACACAAGCAGCTCATGCAGCTCAATATCAGAAAAATAAATGACATAATCACAAAATGAGCCAAAGAACTAAATAGACATTTCTACAAAGAAAACATACAGATGGCTAACAAACACATAAAAAGGAGCTTAAGATCACTCATTATCAGAGAAATGCAAATCAAAACCATAATGAGGTACCATCTTATGCCGGTCAGAATGGCTGCTATCAAAAAGTCTACAAACAATAAATGCTGGAGAGAGTGCAGAGAAATGGGAACTCTCTTACACTATTGGTGGGAATGCCAACTAGTCCAGCCACTATGGAGAACAGTGTGGAGATTCCTTAAAAAACTTGAAACAGAACTGCTGTACGACCCAGTAATCCCACTGCTGGTTATACACACCAAGGAAACCAGAAGTGAAAAAAACACATTACCCCAATGGTCATTGCAGCATTATTTACAATAGCTAGGACATTAAAGCAACCTAGATGTCCGTTGGGAGATTAATGGATAAGAAAGCTGTGGTACATATACACANTACCCCAATGGTCATTGCAGCATTATTTACAATAGCTAGGACATTAAAGCAACCTAGATGTCCGTTGGGAGATTAATGGATAAGAAAGCTGTGGTACATATACACAATGGAATATTACTCAGCTGTTAAAAAACTCACTTGAATCAATTCTAATGAGGTGGATGAAACTGGAGCATATTATACAGAGTGAGGTAATTCAGGAAAAAAAACACCAATACAGTATATTAATGCATATATATGGAATTTAGAAAGATGGTAATGACGACATTATATAAGAGAGAGCAAAAGCGACACAGAGAGAAAAAACAGAGTTTTGAACTCTGTGGGAGAAGGTGAGGGTGGGATGATTTGAGAGAATAGCATTGAAACATGTATATTACCATATGTGAAATAGATCACCAGTTCAAGTTCGATGTATGAAACAGGGCACTCAAAGCCGGTGCACTGGGACAATCCTGAGGGATGGGATGGGGAGGGAGTTGAGAGGGGGTTTCAGGGTGGAGGATACATGTACATTCATGACTGATTCATGTCAATGTATGGCAAAAAATTACAATATTGTAAAGTAATTAGTCTCCAATTAAAATAAATAAATAAATTTTAAAAATAAATAGAAATAGAAAGGCTAGTATTTCTTCCCCAGGGGATAAGCACACTTATTTTTAAGGCCACTGGGCGAATGGATTCTGAATGTACACACATAATTATCCCACAGTTATTTAACTATCATAATGAAATTTCTTTTACATATAACTTCAATCAAAGCTCTCAGAATACCACAAGGGGCCAAGAATAAAATTATATGTGAATAAATTTTCATATGCATATATAAAATTTTGTAAGCTCAGTTAAGTAATCATCATTAGTCCTTTTACTATTCCATCAATTCATCTACTGCTACATAATCCAAACTCTACAATAGATTTCTTTTTTACAAAGGTTTAAACCTCAACTTATAATAAAAGCAAAACAATGGCCTATAAGAATAAAAATAAAGTTGTGTGGATACCCACTTGCAAGGCAAATTAATGAAAAAATACAGAAGACTTACCATTTGCTGAAAGTGAAAGTGTACTCCGTCAGAGCTGAATATACATGTCACCTAGAATAAATACTTTCTCAGCTTCCCATGACTTCTAAAGAAAAGGACTCCATGACTTTCATCTCCAGCCTGCTGTGGACTCCTTTCCACTTTCCTCGTCAATTTCCCTCCATGAAATCTCCTCCCTAGGTTATAAAACACACCTTGGGCTTCTGGTTCAGACAAGATGGTCTTGATCTCTTTGTGCCCACTCCTCTGTTTGTTCTGGAAATAAGAAGAGACCACTAAAGGAGACCATTTATAGTTGGCAAGAGGAAAGTGAACTAGTTTAGGGCCTGAAGACAGGAAGAGACTCTTGATGAAAATGAAAGAGGAGAGTGAAAAAGTTGGCTTAAAACTCAACATTCAGAAAACTAAGATAATGGCATCTGGTGACATCACTTCATGGCAAATAGATGGGGAAACAGTGGAAAGAGTGACAGGTTTTATTTTCTTCGGCTCCAAAATCACTGCAGATGCTGACTGCAGCCCTGAAATTAAAAAATACTTGTTCCTTGGAAGAAAAGTTATGACAAACCTAGACAGTATATTAAGAAGCAGAGGCATTACTTTGCCAACAAAAGTCTTTTTTCCAGTAGTCATGTATGGACATGAGAGTTGGAGTATAAAGAAAGTTGAGTGCTGAAGAATTGATGCTTTTGAATTGTGGTGTTGGAGAAGACACCTGAGAGTTCCTTGCACTACATGGAGATCCAACCAGTCCATCCTAAAAGAAATCAGTCCTGAATATTCACTGGAGAGACTGATTCTGAAGCTGAAACTCCAATACTTTGGCTACCAGATGCAAAGAACTGACTCATTGGAAAAGACCCTGATGCTGGGAAAGATTGAAGGCAGGAGGAGAAGGGGATGATAGAGGATGAGATGTTTGGATGGTATCATGGACTCAATGGACATGAGTCTGAGTAAACTCCAGGAGTTGGTGATGGACAGGGAGGCCTGGAGCACTGCAGTTCATGGGGCCACAAAGGTTGGACATGGCTAAACAACTGAACTGAACTGAACTGAACTAAACTGAACTGGAAGAGCCACACAGCAGCACATAACAGAATAAGGCAACACAGATCCAACACTTCTGATCTCCAGCCTACCATCAGAAGGCAACCTGTGTTGGGCCATTCCTCCCCAGGAATAAATGTGAAGGAATACTGGTGGTCATTTAGTTCCTAAGTCATGTCTGACTTCTTGTGACACCATGTACTGTAGCCCACCAGCTTCCTCTGTCCATGGGATTCTCCAGGCAAGAATACTGGAGTGGGTTCTCATGCCTTCCTCTGGGGAATCTTCCCCGCTCAGGGATCAAAGCCTCATCTCTTACACTTACTCATTGACAGGTTGTTAACCACTAGCACCATCTGGGAAGATTGACTTAAGAAATAACATATCATTAATCACCTAACCTACAAATGGTCTAAATATACTGATCAAAAGAGTTGCCAGAGTGAATTAAACAAACAAACAGACAAACATGAAACACTCTATGTTCTTTCAAAGAAACTCAATGTGCTGAGTGCTGTGCTTAGCTGTTCAGCCGTGTCTGACTCTTTGCCACCTCATATACTGAAGTCTGCCAGACTCCTATATCCAAGTAGATTCTCCAGGTAAGTATATTGGAGTGGATTGCCATGCCCTCCTCCAGAGGCTCTTCCCAATACAGGGATCAAACCCAGGTCTTCACATTGCAGATGGGTTCTTTATGGTCTGAGACACCAGGGAAGCCCAAGAAACTCATTAATGGCAAGGATAAGGGTAAAAAATATGTTAATATATGACAAAGTAGACTTTAGAGCAAAGAAAATTTCTGAAGACAAAGGAATACAAGGGCATTATATGAGGATAAAATAATCAATCCAGCAGAAATACATAAAGATCCTAAATATGTATACACCAATAAACACAGTCTCAAAATATTTGAAGCAAAAATAGATAATCTGAATAGTCCTATAACATTTAAAGATATTGAAAATGTAATATAAAACTGAAAAAGAACCCTATTATGTTATGAACCTTTAGAGGCTGAGAAGACCAGACTTTATCCCTCTAGCTCTCCTGGCCCCTAACTTCTACTTGAGTTTGGCCAGTGGTGAACAAAATAGATTGGTGCGTCAGTGGAGTAAGAGATTAGTGGATTGATTGTTTCCAGACTCCTTTCCTGCTGGGAGATGACCAAGTTTCTCCACTGAAGGCCAGATCTCTGATCAGAGAGCCTCAAGTTTATCTGCAGGTATGTACAAGTCTCTCTAGAGACTGCAATATCCATTATCTTCTTTGCCCTGTGGGCCTGAAAGTGTTCATGTATCCTGTTCTTGCCTGTCTCAAAAGAGTTTTGCTATTCCTTTTAAGCTGTCCTTAACAGGATGATACAACTTCCAAATCCTTAAAGTTTATTATCTGTTAGTTGCTCAGGCATGTCTGACTTTTATGACCCCCATGGACTGTAGCTTGCCAGGCTACTCTGTCCAAAGGATTCTTCAGACAAAGATTACTGGAGCGGATAGCCATTCCCTTCTGCAGGGATCTTCCCTGACCCAGGGGTGCAACCAAGGTCTCCCACATTGCAGGGAGACTTTTTATCGTCTGAGCCACCAGGGAAGCCAGTTCTCTTTATTTTCCTTACTTGTGTAAATCATATTTATTTCTGACAATGATAGGAGTGGCTTTAGATCTGCTAGCTAAAGATCGTCCCTCAAAGATCTATCACTAAACTGCTTACAACAGGAGGGGGACATCATTCTTCCTGACTCCAAAATCATAAACACAAGAACATGTCACAGGTCATGTAAAAATAAGTGCTGAGAAATCAATGATTTAGGAATGAATTTGGTAGAAGTGCACAAACTTTAAGCTGTAAGATGATGAATGAGGTCTGAGGATCTAATGTGTAACATGGCGACTATGGTTTGTAAAGTGTTATTGACATTTGTGGGGCTTCCCAGGTGATGTTAGTGCTAAAGAACCCTCCTGCCAGTGCAAGATGCATAAGAGACATGCACTGAATCCCTGGGTCAGGAAGACCCCCTGGAGGAGGGCAGGGAAACCCACTCTAGTATTCTTTCCTGGAGAATCCCTATGGACAGAGGAACCTGGCAGGCTAGATAGTCTATAGGGTCACAAAGAGTTGGACATGACATAAGTCACTTAACACATATGTAAGAGAGTAAAACTTAAAACTCCTCACCAAAAAGATCTTGAAAGGTAAATATGTGAGGTGATATTAATAGATATGTTAATTAAATCAATGAGGGAATCCATTAATCATGTATACCTATTTAAATTGTCATGTATACTTTAAATATCTTGCCATTTTATCTGGAAATTATATTTTTAAAAAACTTAAAAAGAGAAAAATTTCAATGCTTTAAAATAGAATTGTGTAGATATTTCAGCCATTATTCTTGAGTTGTAAAAGGATTTTTAAAAAAAAATTCCAGACAATAACCAGTGGGATTCACTGGATATTCAGAAAAGGAAGAAACTTTGGAAATTATATAGACAATCTTCCCATATTAAGGATATATAAGTAAATCCAAGATTGATTAAGTCACTTATCTAAACTTATAAAACTCGATGTAAAAGTAGCAATAGAAACCACACTTACTAAGTTTAAGTGAATCTTAACTGAATTACTCGACAAATGGAAATACCTCCTGTGCTCTGCAAAACTTGATTCTTATCTCTTTCACAGAACTGATCATATTCCACCTTGTATTCACTGTCCAGTTTGCATAAGTTTACCAAGTAAATTAAATTCCTTGAAGGTTAAATCCTGGCATGTCTGTTCTTTCACTCTATATTCTCACATATGGCTAAAGTTCTTTTTCATTGCCATTTCTTCTCCCTGGAAGATCCTCTCTCTTTTACCTCATGACTTCCCCGACATCTTTCAGATCTCAGTAAAAACCACTTCCCCAAAGCAGCCGTTCCTGACTCTGACACAGCTCAGGTCTCCTTGTTATGTGGACATATGGCATTCTGTGCTTTTCCCTCTCAACACGTGTCCCAATTGTGGTGCAACATTTAAGTTTGAAATTTACCTCTTTCTGTTTTTCTATTAAAATTTAAGTCCTAATCCACAAAGTCCACATGTGTGCTCTTCACAGCTGTCCATTCTTTGCATCCAGCAGGCCTTGCTTAGGTGTTCATTCAATGAACCACTTTTATTCGTGCAGAGTAAAGTTCCAATGAATTATTAATGCTGCTCTCACAGCACACAGTGGACCAAAACCACTGAGGTCTTTTCCCCCACCCAAACCCTTATATCCTGATTATTTGGACATAGTTATAGAACTAGAACTGTGGGGGTTTCCCTTGTGGCTCAGCTGGTAAAAAATCCGCCTGCAATGTGGGAGGCCTGGGTTTGACCACTGGGTTGGGAAGATTCCCTGGAGAAGGGAAAGGCTATCCACTCCAGTACTCTGGCCCGGAGAATTCCTACAGTCCATGGGGTCACAAAGAGTTTGACATGACTGAACGACTTTTACTTTCACAGGACTGTGGATGCATTTGTTTTTAATTGTCACCTTATTAGACAGAAACCACTCGATTTGCAGTCTGTTATTCCATTTATACTAGCCCTTGCAATTTCATGTCCTAAGATATTGTGATAATCGACTCACTGACAAAAAGGCTGAATAGGACAGAACTAGAGATAATGCTCTGAACCTGCCACTTGTCCACTTTTTACCATAGAATTCTTATAGTTTGTCACAGGAGTTCAGTTTCTTAGCTGTACTCTCTGATCATGACAGATAAAAATACTCTAAGAGTAGTCTACAAATCAAATATTCTTACATGGTACACCAACACCTACTCTCTTCAACGGTAGAAAAGAAATTCTTTAATTGAGTTCCCTTGGGGCTACAAAGACTATGCCAATTGCCCTGAAGTTACTATTTATTGAATATCAGTTCAGTTCAGTCGCTCAGTCGTGTCCAACTCTTTTCGACCCCGTGAATCACAGCATGCCAGGCCTCCCTGTCCATCACCAACACCTGGAGTTCACTCAGACTCACGTCCATCAAGTCAGTGATGCCATCCAGCCATCTTATCCTCTGTTGCCCCCTTCTCCTCCTGCCCCCAATCCCTCCCAGCATCAGAGTCTTTTCCAATGAGTCAACTCTTTGCATGAGGTGGCCAAAGTACTGGAGTTTCAGCCATGCCAGAAACTGGTATTTTTCACAGACCAGCTTATTTGTTCCTTTTGAGGTAAATATTATAATTAAAAGCAAATACCCACCCTCTGGTATTTTGGATAAAATGACAACTGAACAAAATCTTAACCACTATTCCCGATAAAAGTTCGCTTAAAAAAAAAAAATTTCCTTTCAAATAGAGCTTGAGTTTGCATTCTTGATAGCTTTCAGTTGAATAGAAACGGGACTGATGTGTTAACTGGAAACAAAACAAAACAAAACACTGTTGCAGGAAACAAAAGTAGACAAACCACACATCTTCTGTATAGTCAAGATCCATTTTATTGGGAGCTGGCAGCTCAGACAGTAGAGTCCGCCTGTAATGCAGGAGACCTGGGTTCGACCCCTGGGTCAGAAAGATCACTGAAAGAGGGCAAGACAACCTACTCCAGTATTCTTGCCTAGAGAATCCCCATGGACAGAGGAGCCTGGTGGGCTGCAATCCAGGGGTCATAAATAGCTGAGCACGACCGAGCAACTAAGCACAGTAAACTTCTTCAAGGTGACATACTGACATTTAGAAACAGTTTCTCTCAATAGCATGCTTAACTATAACTCCTGCTTTTCATCATAAGACCAAAGATAAAAGTAGTGTTTCATAACAATCAAGTAATTATTTCTATCAAGGAATTTTTCTTAAAGCTAAGCCAGAGAAGTACACTGTGAGATAGAGCAGATAATGAGGACTATAGGAGATCCAACCAGGGAAGATGCACAAAAAATAATTTTTTTTGGGGGGGGAAAGGAAAAATACTTCAGTTTGGGATCATGTTGTATACAGAAATTTGCATAATCTTTAGAAATGTAAAGGATTTTCTACTCTAATTTCCTTGCTTAGTTGAGAAAACCAAGGCCTAGAGAAGTGAAGATAAGTTTTCTAAGTGAACGAGCAGTTATGTTAGGACTCTGATTACAGCCCAGTGACAGGCCTTAGGGTCCAGTTGCTTCATCTTAAGGGTGAAAGGCTGGAGATCTGGGACAAGTTAGTGGTACAGTCTTAAGGTTGAATTGCTTTTATTTTGGGAAACCTCAAGCTTTGCTCCTAAGCAAAGCTTTGCTCCTCAACCTATTGCATAAAATCCACCCACATATAGAAGGTAATTTATTTTATTCACAATATATTGGTTTAAATGTTAATTACCTCTAAGAAAATATCTTCCTAGGTGAGCATGTCAAAAAACTACAATTTGAAAGAAATGTACAGTTCTATGGGGTATGACCATGCACATTTGGAATTGAACATCTATGCTACCTGTTCCACATTCATGTCCTGGGAAGGGAAAAGAAGATTGACACTTTTTTTCCCCATTTAATCCTGTCCAGTGTTTTAGTGCATGCAGGCTGCTATTAAAAAATGCCAGATGCTGTGCGGTTTATAAACCACGTTATTTATCACAGTTCTGGAGACTAGAAGTCCAAGATCAGGGTGCCAGCATGGCTGAGTGAGTGAGGGCCTCTTCCAGGACATATCCCTAAATGGAAGGGATGAACAAGTATTTCAGGCCTCTTTCACAAGACCTCTAACCCTATTCATGTGGGCTCTGCCCTCATGTGGGTTCTGCACTTATGACCTAATCATTTTCCAATGTCCCACCTCCTAAAATCATCACTTTGGGGATTAGGTTTTCAACATATGAATTTTGGGAGACCACAAGCATTTCGACCATAGCACCCAATGAGGAGACTGACTTGTCTATGGTAACCCAATGCCTCATCCATACTGAATGCTCTTGGTGCTGATAGGAAGCCAAGGACTAAGAAAGCTGAATAAGGATCAGCAGCCCCAGGTGGAGGGTCTGAGATGGCAAACTCCTTGATGGATTTCGCAACAGTATATGAGTGTCTCCAGGGTCTTCCTTGGTTATCATTTATTGAGTAATCTACCACTCCAATGTTCCTATTTGAAATATGTGTTAATTACTGAGTTCATAGACAAAGTACCAATTGACCAACATGAAAATATCACAGCTATGCATATGAAGAAAAGGGCCTTTGACAGACACAAATTTTACAGTGGAAAGTCCCCAAAGACTTTATTCACTTCAGATAGCAATTAGAAGTTTGGGGATCTCCAAGACCATTCTTGGGTTCCATAACCAGCTAGGAATTCAAAAACACTGAAAGCTATTATAGCTATGGCTATGGTTTACTGCAGATCTTTGATTTATTTTTAATTTTTAGTGAAGTGTAATTGATTTACAATGCCATAAATGTCAGTTTTTGTTGAACAGTGAATAAGTTATACATATACATGGGATTTCTTTGGAAGGAATAATGCTAAAGCTGAAACTCCAGTAGTTTGGCCACCTGATGCGATGAGTTGACTCATTGGAAAAGACTCTGATGCTGGGAAGGATTGGGGGCAGGAGGAGAAGGGGACGACAGAGGATGAGATGGCTGGATGGAATCACTGACTCGATGGACATGAGTCTGAGTGAACTCCCGGAGTTGGTAGACAGGGAGGCCTGGCGTGCTGCGATTCATGGGGTCGCAAAGAGTCAAACACGACTGAGTGACTGAACTGAACTGAATACATGTATCCATTCTTTTTTAGATTCTCCTCCAATGTAGGTCATTACAGATCATTGAGCAGATTATTCTTTTCTATACAGTAGGTCCTTATTAGTTGTCTATCTTATATTTAGTAGTGTGTATATGTCANAGGCCTGGCGTGCTGCGATTCATGGGGTCGCAAAGAGTCAAACACGACTGAGTGACTGAACTGAACTGAATACATGTATCCATTCTTTTTTAGATTCTCCTCCAATGTAGGTCATTACAGATCATTGAGCAGATTATTCTTTTCTATACAGTAGGTCCTTATTAGTTGTCTATCTTATATTTAGTAGTGTGTATATGTCAATCCCAATATCATAATTTATCCTTCCCCTCTTTCCCCTGGAACTGTAAGATTGTTTTCTACATCATGACTCTTTTTATTTGTAGGTAAGTTCACTTGTACCATCCTTTAATATTCCACATATAAGCAATATCATATGGTCTTTCTCTGTCTAATTTACTTCAGTTGGTATGAGAATATCCAGGTCCATCCATATTGCTTCTCATAGCATTATTTTGTTCCTTCTTATGGATGAGTAATATTACATTGTATATGTGCACTACATTTTGTTTATCCATCTCTTGATGTACATTTAGGTTGCTTCCATGTTCTGGCTATTGTAAACAGTGCTGCAATGAACAGTGCTGTGCTTAGTTGCTAAGTCATGTCCACTCTTTGCTACCCAATGGATTGTAGCCTGTCAGGCTCCTCTGTTGAAACGGATTCACCAGGCAAGAATATTAGAGTGGGTTACCATCCTCTCTTCCAGGGGATCATCCCAACCCAGGGATTGGACCCTGGTCTCCTGCATTGCAGGCAGATTCTTTACCATTTGAACCACCTGGGAAGCCCTGGTGAAGCAACAAACACTGAGGTGCATGTATCTTTTCAAAGTATGGTTTTCTCCTGGTATGTACTCAGGGGATTGCAGCTTTTTAAAAGATACAGATTAAAAGCTGCCCAGGAAAAAGGCATAGAGAGCACAGTCAAAGAAAGTGTGAAACATGGAGCTTTTGGTTGCCTCTCCCTAGGGCGTCACGGGTGGCTTTATCTTCCCAGCACTGATGTGCTGGCATTGCAGACATGGGAGCTCACTCCAGGCTCCGTGTCTGGAGTTTTCACTGGGACTCCATTGCCTAGATATAATTGACTGCCCATATAGCTGATCTCAGCCTCAAACTTCTTTAGAGGTGCAGCTGATACTGCATGACCAAAACCTCCATCCTAAATCACAGCATTCTTGTGGCCCAAAGTTTTTACTCTAAATCACATTGTTTATATACCTATCAGTTCAGTTCAGTTGCTCAGTCATGTCTGACTCTTTGTGACCCCATGAACCGTAGCATGCCAGGCCTCCTTGTCCATCACCAACTCCCGGAGTTTACCCAAACTCATGTCCATTGAGTCGGTNTAGAAATCACATTGTTTATATACCTATCAGTTCAGTTCAGTTGCTCAGTCATGTCTGACTCTTTGTGACCCCATGAACCGTAGCATGCCAGGCCTCCTTGTCCATCACCAACTCCCGGAGTTTACCCAAACTCATGTCCATTGAGTCGGTGATGCCACCCAACCATCTCATCCTCTGTCCTCCCCTTCTCCCCCCGCCCTCAATTTTTCTCAGCATCAGGGTCTTTTCAAATGAATAAGCTCTTTGCATTAGGTGTCCAAAGTATTGGAGTTTCAGCTTCAACATCAGTCCTTCCAATGAATATTCAGGACTGATCTCCTTTAGGATGGACTGGTTGGATCTCCTTGCAGTCCAAGGGATTCTCAAGAGTCTTCTCAACACCAGAGTTCAAAAGCATCAATTCTTTGGCTCTCAGCTTTTTTTATAGTCCAACTCTCACATCCATACATAACTACTATAAAAACCATAGCCTCGACTAGACCGACCCTTGTCGACAAAGTAATGTCTCTGCTTTTTAATATGCTGTCTAGGTTGGTCATAACTTTCCTTCCAAGGAATAAGTGTGTTTTAATTTCATGGCTGCAATCACCATTTGCAGTAGTGATTTTGAAGCCCCCCAAAATAAAGTCAGCCTCTGAAGCAGTGTGGGAGCAGCAGCGGCTGCGTGGTGCCTGAGAGGCTCAGAGGAGCTACCCCTTGTCCAAGGTCAGGGGCGGCAGCCGAGAGCCGCAGCCTCACATCCAACATAAGAAGCAGCAGCTGCACTTTGCTGGAGCAGACGTGAAGAGATACCCCACGTCCAAGGTAAGAGAAACCCAAGTAAGACAGTAGATGCTGAGCGAGGGCAGACATACTGAAACCATAATCAGAGACAACTAGCCATTCTGATCACACAGACCACAGCTTGTCTAACTCAATGAAACTAAGCCATGCCGTGTGGGGCCCCCCAAGATGTACTGGTCATGGTGGAGAAGCCTGACAGACTGTGGTCCACTGGAGAAGGGAATGGCAAACCACTTCAGTATTCTTGCCTTGAGAACCCCACGAACAGTACACACCTATCAGGCTGGCCTAAGACTCTCACATGAACAATAGCGCTTCTCTCAGTGTCAACCTTTGACACCTTTAGTCACCCTTTCCCAGAGGAAACAACCTAAGGATTTAGAGAGGAGCTCCCAGGAAACAAAGGCAAAGTGCAGACTTCTCTTTGGATGAGGCTGAGCCCTTCACTACACAGCCAGGTGGCTGGATTTGCCGAGGAGGCTCCTTAATTGTAAACCCACAATAAGAAAATGTGAAGGTACAAACATGGGTCAAGCATTCGTCTTCTTCTGGTCTTTCTCTGAAAGGTTTTTCTTGCATATCTTCATTAATTCTTATGCAACTCCATGAGGTGGACACTAGTTTGAATAGCATTACGGAGAGAAATAAATTAAGGCTGGCCTAAAGATTCAGAGCTAGTGAGTGATGGAGTGGGAGTATGTACAAGGGCTATAGGACTCCAAGGTTCATACTTAAAGCCACTGTGTGGCAAAGATCACAACATTTCTTTTTCTAGTATTTTTATTTCTTTGGATGTGTGTGTCTTAATTGTAGCACATCTGGATCTTTCACCTCTGTTGTGGCACGTGGGATCTAGATCCGCGAGCAGGGATTGAACCCCAAGCCTCCTGGATTGGGAGCACAGAGTCTTACCACTGGACCACTGAGAAAGTGCCAACACCATTTCTGTTTGGAGTAAATGTTCACATGCAAGTGCACACAGCCGAAGAAGTTTGTTGAATCAATATTGTCTAGTCCTGCTATTCTGTTCCACAATGTATATTAATTAAGAAAGTAACAACATGAAACTCTTCTTGATATCCATTTATCAGAAATAAATATAAGATGGAAAGACATAAATTTACCATAAGCTCGTGATGCCATGATCAAGGAAGGCTTAGGAAACAGGAGCATTTCAATAAATCTTTTTGTCTGGTATGCCAGAAATTTGTACACCCTTGTATATCACACAATAACAAATTTCCAGATAGTGAATGGGATGCCTTTCTTTATAAAACAGGGCCAGAGCAATTCTGAAATGGGAGGTGGGAAAGAAGACCCGTATTTAAACCTTCAAATACGATTGCTTTCTCAGAAACAAAAATTTAGAAAATAAAACATATGAATGTTGAGAGTTTGAAAATTGTTTCCCTTAAAACTCTCCCTATGAGCATATGCCATGGAAAATTTCGTGTACCACAGAATACCTTAGTTAGGTAACACAGTCTGACTGATCCAGTATTTTAATGCTGCTTTTCTTAATTTTGGGTGAAGCTTTCATGAACTTCTCATGTGACCAATGGTGTCGATAATTGATAAATCAATTGGAATGGGGTTCCTGAAAATGGAGTGGACAGATGAGAAATGTAATCTGAAGTCTAAGTGAAGGGAGTTCTATACACAGTGGGAGAAAGGATATTAACTTTTTTGAGGAAGGGTGGTTGGTAGATGTGGTCCTCAAGGATCTATGTAAAGGAGCCCACTCCCTGCATCAACTGGGGACAGGGAAAAAGGATGGAGTCTAAGCTCTGGTGGCAAGACAGAAGTGTTTCTGTCCACAGCCCTTCATTACAGACAGAGCAAGCTCTCTGTAGACAACAGTATCCAAAATAGGATACCAGCAACAGCAATACAAATGACCAAGCGGTGGAGGAGTAACACAGACCTGTTCTAAGCAACCCAAGGGGTTCTTAGTGTGAAAATATTGATGGTCTCCCCACCCCTTACTTCTTAGTTCTACTTTTGTCTGAGAGAAAAGTTCCTCCAAGAAGGAAAGGAGTTCACACTCCTTCCAGGAAGTCAATTGGGAGGCCTAAGCCATGGAATTACCTTTTGGATCTAGAGTCACTTTTATAACCATACTGTGTCTCCCATTCCTCAGGTAGGTGGCCTAGGAAACAGCAGTTACAATAATGATTTTAAAGAAATAGTAAATACAGATGTTCTTCTCTCGTACTGCCTGTAAATCTTAGAAACAGGTAATTGTGAAATTGTTTTTCAAAGATGGGACAGCTGCCTGCTTTTTAATTACCTTGATTATTTTAGAATATGCCCTGAGGTTAAAATGTCTTTTGCTTAGAAAAGTGACTTTTTCCCTACGACATGCAATGTATCATCTTCTTCACTAAATTTCTTTTAGCAAGATAAATTCTCATTTTTGATTTCTTAATACCCAGGAAGTAGAAGTGTGCCCAGGAAGTAGAAGTGTTATGGAAAAATGAGTACCCTGTCTTAATATAAAGTGTCCCCAATGGCTACTGTTCTTAAAGACCCAATTGGCCATTCTCTCCTACCACCCAGAACTTCATTCAGTGCACATTTTTACATTTACTTGTGGTTATCTTCTTTTTCTCCAGTTTCAGTTTTAACCACCTAACTTTTGTTCTCATTTTATTCCATTATTGTGTCATTAGCCACAGAATTTCTTAGCAAAGATAGTAGATTCAGGGTAAATTTGAGTCATGTTCTATGATAAAGAATACTACTTTGAGATATAAATCAGAATCATTAAAAAATGGTAATTGTTTAAAAAAGTTGGAATATGGTTACCTTAAGGCTATACAATACTTTAACCACAACATTTATCTTGATGAAAAGTGAGTTAGGTATTTGATAAGACTCACATGTTTTANAAATGGTAATTGTTTAAAAAAGTTGGAATATGGTTACCTTAAGGCTATACAATACTTTAACCACAACATTTATCTTGATGAAAAGTGAGTTAGGTATTTGATAAGACTCACATGTTTTATTTTCTTGGGCTCCATAATCACTGCAGATGATGACTGCAGCCATGAAATTAAAAGATGCTTGCTCCTTGGAAGAATAGCTCTGAAAAAACTAGACAGCATATTAAAAAGCTGAGACATCACTTTGCCAGAAAAATGACTGTATATTCAAAGCTTTAGTTTTTCCAGTAGTCATGTATGGATGTGCGTGTTGTATCATGAAGAAGCCTGAGCACAGAAGAACTGATGTCATCGAACAGTGGTGTTGGAGAGGATTCTTGAGAGCCCCTTGGATTACAAGGAGATGAAACCTGCCAATCCTAAAGGAAATCAACCCTGAATATTCAAAGGACTCATGCTGAAGGTCCAATGCTTTGGCCACCTGATGCAAAGAGCCAACTCATTGTAAAAGACCCTAATGCTGGGAAAGATTGAGGGCAGGAGGAGAAGGGGCAACAGAGAATAAGATGGTTGATTGGCATCACCAACTCGATGGACACAAGTTTGAGCAAACTCCAGGAGATGATGATGAAGGACAGGGAAGCCTGGTGTGCTGCAACTCATGGGGTCACAAATGTCAGGTATGATTTAGTGACTGAACAACAAGAAGAGCAAGGTCTTACGTGTGGATATGAAGTTTAATATTTATGAAATATAAGCAGTCACGTTACACATATAGAATAATTTCAGTACATGTGACATGTAATAAAGGCTAATCACAGCACAATTAAAAGGCCCAATGTAATCACAATTCTTTGATTTGTTGATACTGCTGGTTTCTAGTTGTTGGTGTTGTTTAGTTGCTAAGTCGTGTCTGAATTTTTTAGGACCTCATGGGCTGTAGCCTGTCAGGCTTCTCTGTCCATGGGATTTTCTAGAAAATAATACTGGATTAGGTTGCCATTTCCTTCTATAGGGAATCTTACCTATAGAACCCAGTGCTCTCTCCCAAGTTCATGTGAGGAGGCTTGTCTCCAGGACAGACAGGAGTGGAGGGTTCGCTCCTAGGCTCATGAGTCCATGTATCTGCCCAGAAGTCCACTCATAGGAAGGAAACAGCTACAGGGAGCAAGTGAAGACATGTGAGTCACAGGCTAGGGATCTTTTGCTGTTTTTGCTGGCCCTCCCAAAGATAGGAGAGAGTCTACAGAATTCATCATCTTTCCCCAAACCTGTGGCACTCTTCAAATTTTAAATGTCTTCCTTTGTATAATCTCTTTTCCAATCTGGAGTCCCATCCCTTTCTACTCCTGGGGAGCTTCTCCAAATCTTATTTCACTTCCTTTTTGGAAATTCTTGTGACTTTTCCAGACAAATCAGCTGTTCTCTCCTTTGTGTTATATGGTAGGTTTACTTACATTCACCAAAGAAATGTATACAACTGGACAAATTGTTTATTTAAATACTTATCTCTTTCTCTTGAAAAATGTGGGACCGGCAAGATTAAATTCAAACACTAACCCTTCGTAATATTTAATAAATATAAATTTAATAAATGTATGTTAGACAAATGGTCAAAATACATTTTTTATTTATAAATTGGTTATTTGTAATTTGGCATGGTCATTTCTCAAGTTGAAATGCCTTAGACTATATTTCAGGATATTATTAAGTTTTCATTAATGTAAAGGAGTAAAGTCAGTCAGTCGCTCAGTCGTGTCTGACTCTTTGTGACTCATTGAATTGCAGCACGCTAGGCCTCCCTATCCATCACCAACTCCCGGAGTTCACTCAAACTCACGTCCATGGAGTCGGTGATGCCATCCAGC